>JABFOV010000092.1:0-56404 GCA_022817685.1 Aradophagus sp. ZL-2020 | reverse complement strand
CATTTAATTTAATCCAACTTTGTTTTCCGTCAATAATGAGAACAGTTTCAGATTAATTGTCGGAGACACCTTTGATTAATTATTTTTATTTTGTTTTTATTTTAGGTTAATGACTGATTCTGCCTATAAGGGAAAATACATTTAATTTTTCGTGCAAATCAAATAACATGAGAATTTCAAATAAACTAGAATTAATTAATTAATAAATAGCAAAGTAAAAAATAAGTATTAAGAAAAGAAAGGTTCAAAATATCATATGTTCTCCTAAGTAACTTTCATCCAGATGTCGCTCGCACAACAAAACCAATTTCGAATTCGAACCCAAACTTTCATCTCGTTTTCACTCTCTCACAATTTTCCCCACCCTTATCATCAACCCAAATGACCACAAAAACTCGCCAAGGTCGACATTTCTCGATCAAATTTTTCGGCTATCGGCTAATCAACGAAGCGCAGCCACCGACGTGAAAATTGATTCCCCGCGTCTGTTTTGACCGGTCGATAAAAATTGCTGTCACTGGGAAGCGCGCGGCAGTGACATTGGCAGAACTTGTGGGCGACTTTCCTCGAGAAAAGCCACCATGGCGGGCGATTTGTCTCGCATGGAAATTGAGTTTGAAAGGTGACGGGAAAGATGGCAGGTGGAACGGTGCGTTCGAACTCGGCGGAAAATCAATAAGGGAATCGGCAGCGGCGGGGGAAAGCATCCCCGCGAGCGCGCCGCAAAATCAGTTTCATGCCCTCGGCGGCGAAAAGAAAACACTTTAGTTGACACTTGGTTGCCTTTCGTTGCTCGCCGCCGTCGCCTTTTGCGCCCCGTTTTTCTCAGCCCCGCGCGGCCCCGGCGCCTTCCGCCCTGCCAAGTGACAGCGCGTGACACGGCCCAAGCCAAAGCAAGATGTCAGTTAAGGTATGCGCTTTTCCATCTTACGACCTTTCGCTCTTCTCATTCGCGTTTATCTTTTCGCATCGCATCCTTCGGGTGAATATTTTCATTGCCGCGGAAAACAAAGTGGCTTATTTTTGTCGATTTTTCGTATTAGCTACGTTTACATATTTTATTATTATTCATTTTTTTAGTTATTATTTAAAAGATTAAAGGTATATGGTTAAAAGAGGTTGTCGGCTGACATTTGAGTTGATGTTGATTTTATTTTTGAAAACTCGTTGAGAGTTTAAAACGGTTGAAGATTTGCGAAATTGTTGTTTAATATAAACATCCGACTTTTGATAACTTGATATTTTAAATTTTTTATCATAGTAATAAGATGATGTTCGAGATGTACTTTTGTGATATTAGAGACAACTGAATTTTAAATTCATTGTAAAAATGTGCAGAAGAATGTTATACATATTTTGCACGTGTTCAAGTTTTTTACCAGTGGAGGGCTGTGGCTAGTATTTGAACTAGTTTATAATGCGATACGGGAATATTTTTATATTGAATATATACTCACTTAAGTATTGTTATAAATAATGCTTGGAATTATAAAGTGTTTTGAATTTTACATTGGTAAAATCACCTCATAATTAGTAAAATTTTGAATACAAAGAATAAAGATGTAAATTTATAAGTAAATAAACAAACAAATGATCACATAAATGTGTAAATTAATAAATAAAATAATGTATATCGTCAGCTGCAAATATTATAATTTGACGCGTAATAATTTTGTAGGGTTGATAATGCTCTTGAAATTCGACCCAGTGATGCGGAGAATACGTGCTTAGAATGCGAGCACATGTTTATAACGAGCATCAATAAATAAACGCGATTGTTTATATTCGTTGGCGCGCTCGCGCAAACCGTTTTGCGATTTCGCAGGGCCTTCATCTCTAAGTCGTTAAAAAAAAAGAAAAAAAAAAGAATTACTCACGTATACGAAATGATAGCAAATCAATATACCTCTCAAAAAAGGACAAAAAAATAAAATGAAAAAATGGATACGTCGCGACTAGTTATGCGATTTGAAGGAAAATACGTGAAGCATCATATTCGTCGCAGTTATGATTTTTCGCATTGTTGTGTCTACGAGATAACTTTCATTGTTCATAAATGTTTGGAATATTTTTTAAATCGATGGAATTTTATCAATGGATTAAATTATCAAGACAAAATAGTACAATTTCTGACGTAATAACCGGAACAAAGAAAAATAACTTATGTTTTTGAATATTGTTTTGAATGTAAATATCAAATCGGTGAAAGTCGCAACATATTCGTAAAAATTACGTTTACATCAATTAAAATTTGTAACAACATTCAGAATTACTTAACTTAGTTTCTCGTTATATGCAAATTATAAATATATATTTATAATTATTTATAATACACATCTATCATAAATTATACGAATACGTCGTAACTTTTACAATCTCGATTTATCACTGTTACAAACCCACCCGTTCAAATTAATCATAAAAACGAAGTTTTTCGCCAATTTTTTTCGCGTGCAAAAACTTTTCGTCAAGCTTGGCCTCCGAAGGTCACAATTTTCGGGAAATAATTGGTAAATTATTACGACGCTCGGGAATAATGCTCGCCGTTTTATGGCCGTTGTGTTATCATTGGATCAACAACAATAACTTTCATCCGACGAATTTCTTCCCCGTGTTAATGCGCGAGCTTTATTGCGAGATCCATTCAATGATTTGTGAGTGCCACATTGAGCCAAAGTGCGCTGCGAGATTCGTATTCCGAGGCACAAGTGCTCGTTTCCTGTTTCGTTCGCACGCCCAAGAAATACGTGCGCGGTGCAAACCGCGAGAAGACCATGTGTTTGGCCATGCGCGATTTCTCTAAGCCGCCGAGTTTTATTATAGACTTGATGCTGGGGCAAAGGAGAAAAAAGCTTTGCTTTTATGCTCCACGTTTTTTGATGGTGAAATGTGAATGATAAATTGCTAAGTAGTACGTTAGTAATTTATATGAAAATTTCATCAAAAGTCTTATCTTGTATTTTTTGTTTATAAGAACTAAGTATGTAGTTATCGTAATACACATTGCTTTATCTATAAAAATAGTTAAGAGCATTGAAAACGATCTAAAGTAAGGAAAAATATATATTTTTTTAATTTTTTTCAGCAAAAATTAAAATTATAAAACCTATCAGGGAAAATGACTGTTTTACAGTTATAAACATGAACCATATTCATAAAAAGTACGAAATTACCCTACAAACTCATATACATTGTAAAATTTATGATGTGAAATGTAATTTTTACGAACACTTTTTTTGACCGTGCTATCAAATAAGTTTTACTGCATTCTTTTACTTTTTTTTTAATTATTTCATATATGCAACATTATATATATACTTTTTCTTTTTTAATTCATCCTTTTTATAATATAATATTTTTATTGCACAACTTTTAAATTAATTCACTAACAAAACTAGTTTGAAATTTCGCCGCAAACCCACACACAAACGATTACATTCCTCGTTTTTGATAAATTTTATTGGATTTTCTTTCGTTCGCCATTCGGCTTGAAATTCAACAAAACGCGAAGCTACTAAACGCGTTTATTCTCTTGGAATGAAAGTGTATACAGCTGGATGTCATATAAATAAAATTACGCGCCGTCGTGCGTGCCCTAATTATGTGACGGATAAATTGATTTACGATGGTAATAAAAAATTATCTAAACAACGCGGTGTTGCACGAGAGATGTAAATCACTTCGAAAGAGGGAGAGGCGGTTTTTCGGACGTTTCGAAAAACGGCCTCGCAAAGACCGTTCTTTCGAACAAAATTATGGTAATTGAATTTCTTCGACGTTTCCGTTCATGTTTGTTTACAAATCAATTACTGTACGTGCTTTCGGGCGGTAATCGAATTATCAACAATTTACGAGCCTGGTTGCATCTGCGCGTAGTTTATGATCGGATCATTTCTCGAACGATAACTTCTCTAATGCGTCGTTAGTTTTGTTAGTGACATTGAAAGGAATGGTCTTATTAAAGTTGAAAGGATTTTATGTTACGAAAAAGATATTGCTCGTAATACGCAAAGTGTTTTACATCCAATCCTTTTTGTTATTTACGTATAAATATTTGTTATACAAATAAATTTGTAAATCGTCTATAAATGAAATAAAATGGTTGCGTTCAGTTTAAAAAAGATAAAAGTTTGAAGTTATTTTTTTTTTAATTTGGCCTAAATTAAACTTAATGTAAGAAATTGAGTTAAAGTGAACGTAATTTGAGTTAAAGTAATGTAATATAGTATATAGATAAATATACTTTTGCAATTTAAATAAAAAAATAACTTCTACAGTAACATTGTTTAAAATATAGCTGATATACAAAACGAACGAAAAATCATTCAAAAACACTTTTACCGGAAAATGTTGTTTTTGAGATTCAAATGACAAATTAAATCAAAGCTTTTAGGAAGGAGCAATTGATTTTTGTAACAAAGTAAATAACTGAATACACGTGTTTCGTTCAGCGAAAATTTCATTTCGGCACAACTCACTACGTATAACTCAGTTATTCAGCCATTTGAACACTTTTGTTACAAATTTAATTTACATCTATTAAACAGTGCATGCATAGAAATAGAAAGAAATATGAATACTAAAATTTATGATACCTAAATTAAATTTTGTTTTTACATTTATAACTTCAACTTCAAATTAATATTGGATACATCTTACACTGCCTCTTCTACTTTTTACGTATTTATTGCAATTTTTCATCATTAGTTATAGTAATTAAATTATTATAATTTATCAAATATACGCCACTCAAAAATAGAGTTGCAGTAAGTAAATTCTTTTGTATATTTTATAACTTTGAAAAATTACAACTGAAAAAGGCCACTTATTGTACATTTAAGGACTTTTCTCATTAAAATCTTGAATTAAGATTATCAGTTTTTATAACATTAAAAACTTTGGCAAATGGCGTTTACTTTTTTACTACGAATGATGCTTTTTACAACGAAAGAAAATTCGTTTTCTTTCGTTTAGGCAGGAATATATTAGAAGTACATTAATTTCATAATTTGCCATGAAATACATCAAACACTTTTATCTCTATTCAATCAACAAAAATGTTATAAGCATTGCAATTATCTTAAGTAGAAAACGTTGAAAAATATCATCCTTTTAATCTTTTTGGATTTAATAATTTAAAAAAAGGCAACTTAGTTGTATACTCAGAAACATTGTATGGGTTTTTGATATTACTTTTACGGTTTAAAGTAGGACTTTTGCAGTTTTCTGAAATAAAATTCTTCGTTTATACATGAAATGTCTGATTTTCTCGAGATAGATCTTAAACTGTGCGAACAGTAACATTTAATTACGTTTTCTTCTGAGTGTTCACGTTATTTCCTTAATTATGAAGATGTAAATAATATTCCATAACGTTCTGTAACTTATGTAGAACGTTCGCAGTTCTTACTACTTTTTTTGCCACCGCGCCAAGAAAACGCTTATAATAGCTTGAAGTAGGTTTTGTACAAAAAACAAGAGAGAAAGAAAAAAAGGAAAAGGAAAAAAAGTCGGACAATACGCGATTTGCTCGATCCTCGTTTGCCGTCGTACACTTTGACCCGACTGGCGCTCGGTCGTGCGGGCAGTGTCACGTGCTCTCGGCGCGGCGCGCCGACGCTGGCCGTTTTTCACTGCGGCGGCTCAGTATTTCGGCGCGCTGCGCCGCGTTTCATGCCTTTTTCGCTCGCGCTCCGAAAACATGTACGCGCACGCTACCCCAACACTTTGCTGTAGTTATCAGTGACGTAACGAAAAATTCACTGTTCAACGTGCGTATTGACTTTCATTTCCAATTAATCAACGTTCCCCTTTTTCAAATATCCATTGCAGATGAATATTAATTACGAAATTTTTTAATTATTCACCGCTGTTAATTTTCGCGAAAAATGCGAAATATGGTGTCTATAACTAGGTGCATAAAATAAAAGCGCAATCATTAATTTTTCTTTTCAAACTGTTTCCGTGATACTTACGCTATAGAAAAAGGCGCCGGGAATCATCGAAAAGTGCGAAAAATGATGGCATTGAAAGCGTCGTAAAAGCGACAATTGTGCTATAGTAAAATCCCGCGACCGAATTGCAAAAGCCAGAACGTTTTAATTGCTTTTAATTTATGTTCGCGTTGGCGCGATCTTGGCTTCCGTTTGTTCGCTCCCGATACGCGACAGCCACGCGGCCGAGCAATTTAATTTATCACTCGGATTTTCTAATAAAAAAGTTCGCGGCTTGTATTTTGTCTGCCGGCGGGCGGAACGTGATTGATGGTCGCGCGGCATATTGAATTAATGTCAGCGCGTTTAGTAAACACGTCACATCTGTGAGCTTTAAATCGCGCGAGCGAGTCTTGAAATATCGCTGTGGCGATAATCCGGCGTTGAAAAAGAAAAGCAATTGATTTGGTTTTTGGCGCTTGTTGATTGGGATTGGCCGTGACGTTTAATTGGACTGTAATTGCCGGCAACATTTTCGTTTCGATATTTCCAAGACATTGTGTTGAACCGTGAATCGTAAGTTGTGATATGATAAAAAATACGTAAAATAAAATTTATGAATTATGTGATATAGTAACAATAGTTTATGATAAAATAATATTACAGCGAGAAGAAATTACTTTAAAAAGAGTAAAAATACAAAACATATTATGTAATATTAATAACGTGATTATACAATTTATAGATTGTTTATTTTGAAATATTTTAAAATTTAGTCCATATCGTTCCTGTCGGCAATGTGAGTCCGATCATTGATTTAAAAGTTATGTTTTTTTTTGCAAATTGTAAAATATTTTCGCGAGATTAAATAATAGTGTGACATGTAATTCACATTTAATAAAAGAGCCGCGTAAAATTATTGACGATAAAATTATTGATGAAATAACAATGAAAAATAGAAGTAGTTTTTATCAATCGAACGCATTAGTTTCAATCGATTTGCATTTGATTGCGCGTTAAACGCCGAGCAGAAATTGCAATCGCGAAGGATAAGTCTGGAGGGGGCGAAAACGGTCTATTTATAAGCAAAGCTAAAATTATAGAAAAGTGTAGACGATTTCGTGCACGAGAATCAGTTTTTGGCGATAATTCCTACTCGGTTTTGTTTTGGTCGATGCGTTGCTCGCGGTTTATTTAGCGCGAACGAGAATCACGCGCAGTCAATGTACGAATTCACGCGGAAATTTAAGAATTTGATACGGATTAATCTATTTTGCGAGTAAAATGGTAATTATCGTGCGTACCGTATGTAATCAATCAATTTTCGAATTTATTCGTGTTACAATAATTCAATAATCGAAACACGGAAGTATAAAATACACTAGGTGTAAAAAAATAAAATAACAAAAAAATTTTGTTCATCCAAAATGCACGGAAAATTTTGAAAACGACGGAGTCGTTCTTAATATATCACCAAGTAAAGTCAAATAAGACAGAAAATTGTAATCTCTAAAAATAATCAAGAAAAAAAGAAATAAAAAGTTGCGCATTTTTTGTTCTTGTATATCTTTAAAAATCACGATGTTTTGATATTTGTTTTTATAAATATTTTACAAATATTATTAACATTTCACAAACTGTACATCAAAATAGTTATGTATAATATTTTAGATAAATAAATATCAAAAGGTTATGTTTTTTTCTTAATCACACGCAGAATAATTGTTGTTTATCGTTACACCTTCAGCCGTTGATCGATATAATGATTGCTTCAGTTAAACATGATTGCTTACTTAAGCAATTTGAAATAACATGCGGGTAGCTGATGAAAAAATTAACTTTCACGTTCTATGAAAATAATTACTGCGCGCAGTATTATTATTATTATTTTTTTTTTTTTCGGAAACGTTCAAGTTAAAAAACTGACCCTAAAGTTCAAACAATTCTGATTTCAAACAATGTTGAAAGATAAAAAAATTGTCAATAAAAACTTAACAAAGTTCAATTTGTTCATGTTTTTTTTTCTGTTTCTGGGATAAATCGAGTTGAACTGAGGATAAATTTAGTCGAAGTTTGCGTAAACGATACGAGACTGCGAATTCGCGGAATTTGCGAATAAATTTTTGTTAACCATAACACAGAGTCGCATTAATTATATTTTTCGCCCGATTTCCGTTTCTTTTTTTAACAGAATCAAGTAAGATCAGTTTCGATGAAAATAACACGAAAGATTGTGAAAGTACTTATTGAGTCTTTCTTTAATAAATTATTTGAGTACTTACCTGAATTTGCTTGATGATATTATAGATGACGAGGTACAAAAAGGCTGAGTTTGTGGACGAAGATTGCAGCAGCACTGGTTCCGTGGCCCTGAATAGCGGAGGAATTTCTATGTCAGCTACTCACATTCGGTATCATCCTGTAAGTTAATTTTTTCAAAACATTTATCAAGTTGAAAATTTTTTTTTATCTTAGTATAGTATATATTCATACATCAAAAATCGATAAATTACAATTTATATCTTGCGTGAATAAGTAATGAAAACTATAAGTTAAATGATTCAAGTACTCAAAAAAAAAAAAAAAAAAAAAATATTTATAATAATAATTACATTTTCGATTCTTTAAATAAAAAATGTAGTTTTATTTATGGGAACTGAATTTGAGACTATGATGCGTGAATTATTCAACTCATGCAGTTACTTAACTCACAATTTAATGTCTTCTCTATTTATTTAAATGTGGAAATATATTTTGAAATTGAAAAATGAATGTGTTAGTAAATTATCGAACAATAACTTTCTCTTTTACATAATTCGATGCAATTTATTTTTATCTTCCTTTATCAAGAACAATTATAGAATTGTTTGCGAATAAGCTTGAAGAATTTTACACATTAGGACTGTTTATGTGCGTAATTGTGACGAATAAGTTCGAAGAAAAAACGGCCGTTTTTCGAAAAAGCTAAATGAATGAAATAATGACTACGTCTTGTGTAAGTCGAACCAAATGTTTTATGACGTTGAAACATTGAAGTGATATTTACGTTCGCGATGACGGTATCGGCGCATAAAAAGGAACATTCATTTTTATTTGAGATATTTGACCCAAATGTCACTGCAAAGTCGCAAAAATATTTTTGTTCAACTTCCTGATTTATTCAACAGCTCGACTAATTCATTATTGTTCAAGATCTGACGGATAACAATAGTCAAACGTAAAAAAAGAATGTAGTGACAAATAGTCATTAAAAATTTATAATTTCTATAAATTCTTTTTTATCGATTTTTTGTCTTGTGCAATAAAATCTTGCAGTTAATTACGAGATGTGAAATGAGCAAGAAATCAACAGTTGTAAAACATTGTCGAATGAGGTACTAATTAAAATATATATCGTCAATTTTTATTCTCATTTATTATATGTTTATTATTTTTTTACCTATAGGTATTACTTATTGGTACATTGATATTATATATTTCACAAATATACAAGAATACATTTTAGTAATAAGTACATTTGATAAAAATGTTTCATATTTGATTGAAACTTCAATCATACGAATGACACGTTGATGTGTCGTCGTGAAAAATGTTTCCAATCAATTCATTCACAAAGGTCGATCATCATTCCAACCGTAATGTATACGAATTACTGTTACGAACAGGGAACAACGTTATGGCGGGCAAGGAGCGCTTTGGAGAAATGCTTATTCATAATTTGCGCTGCTCTATTATTAATGGTGGTGATATTGGCGATAGTCATTAGTAGTAGAAATGGCTGGGACGACGCGCAAATTCTTCACGTGACATCTCACGGTAAAGGTAAAAAGTTTTTTTTAAAACGCTCTATAATAAATCCAACTTAAAAAAATCATTAATCAAAATCAACCCCTTTATACTCTGTGACTGAAAGGAAGCTTTAATCAACATGAATTTCATAAACTTCATTAAGTTCATAAAATTTTTCAAATGTATTTTTAAAGTATCTTTAATTAAAATCATTTTTTAAAAACTTTGTAATAACATAATTTGTAGTAACGTAATTTTGTAATAACCTCGTTAAAATATTTTGGTAAGATCTTGCATTTTATTTCTTGCCACTAATAAACTGTTAAATAACTCTAGTTACGCATTTGACACTTAAAGGAGCTCATAAATTCTTGCTACGTTGTTACACAAATATTCATCAAGAGACCGTCTATAAACCGTTAATAATTGTTCCTTATAAACATTCTCTACTAAAAATATAGATCTACAATGTCACGTTTTTGGTTTCATTGCGTCAGTTGTTTATGTTTATCAGCAGAATTAATTAATATCTCGGTGAAAAGGCGTAATTACGTTTGGTTTAAGAAAATGTACAAACGAATCGATAAATTCAATATAAAAATTGTATCCTCTGTGTAAATTGGGTTTTATTTTAACAGATGGATCACATTGTATTACGCAGCACTGCGTTACTGTAGCAGCGTCTATTATCAATAGCATGGACACTTCGGTTGATCCTTGTAATGACTTTTACGAGTTCGCTTGCGGAGGCTGGATAAAGAAGAACCCAATACCCGACGGCAAAAGTTCATGGGAAACGTTCCTCAAGTTGGAACAAAATAATCAGCTGGTTATCAAAAACGCCCTTGGTATGGAATTATTAAAAAGTATTCATTATTTTTGCCTAACGTGTACATTTTTTCCTCTATCATTGTCAGTGAAAAATAATTACATTTCTTTGTAATAATTTACTTAAGGAATGGCAATACTGCACCTATTTCATTGTCAATGAAATTGCTTCTCAACACTTGACGATCCCAGATTATTCTGTCCTTCTCACTTAAAGGCAATTCGATTTATTATCTCTAAGTGGTGTAGTACAGTTTCACTTAATTAATTTTCAATTTCGTTTCATCTTCTATTGACGCTACCATTTGAACAAAGGGGTAGAAACGTTCACGATGCTTTTTTCCTGGTACAGACGGAGATGGAGGGTCGAGTAATTAGTGCTTTATGCAATCGGAGAATTTTTTTTCATTGGTGGATATCACTTTTTACGTGTATAGTTAGTGAACTATAATTACCGCTCTTGTGTTACAATAACCTAGTATATTTATTGGTATATAATTCGTATATTATGTTAAGAAGTTTGTCGCTTCGTGTTTGTAATATCTGTATTAGTAATCATTAATTATAATAATATATATAAAGATATATATAGATTTTAGAAACAATATTGAGGATAATAAGATACATTATAGCTGTAAAGCGGTTATCGATCAATTATTAACAGAAAGCCATAACAAACTCCAGAGTTTAACGATCCAAAACTCCAAAAGTTTTACGAATAACCATCATTGAAACAACACCAGATCCTCGTAAGATATGGCCCGGATCATTTTATTTATGAAAATTATTTAAATTAGTGAGTAAATAATTACTATTCATTTAATAGTAATTCGATAACAATTAATCGTTCGGGAACTGAAATAATTTTTGTAAATAAATATACCGGAGCAGTCATTGACCTTCCCTCGGACGATTAAATAATTACAACTAGATGAATTTCGTCGAATCAGGCAAATAATTTTGCCCCGCGTAACTGAAGCAATTCGTACTCGATTCTTTATCTCCGCGTCGAAATTCGCCAGCGCACATGACAAATTGCATGATTCGCGCGTTGTCGTTTGCAATCAGAGAAGTCGAACAACGAGATGAAGTCGAAGGCCGAGCAAAAGGCCAGGCGGTATTATCTGTCTTGTATGGACGCGAACGAGACAATAGAAGCCCTTGGCGCGAAGCCACTGCAGAATGTGTTGCAAAGCATCGGTGGCTGGAACGTTTCCGGGCAATTCAACGTGAGCGACTGGTCGCTGCAGAGGAGCATGCACCTGCTCCAAAACGGCTACAACATGGGCGGCTTTTTCACCTGGGCCATCAACGAGGACGACCGCAACAGCAGCCGGCACATCATACAAGTAAAAAGTCTTTCATTCAATCGCGCAAAGCGACGCCGGTCATTGCAACAATTTGCACTGATTCGTTTCTATTATACCGCTAGATTGATCAGGGCGGCCTGACCTTGCCCACGACCGAGAATTATTTGAACAAGACCGAGCACGGGAAATTGCTCGTGGCGTATTTGGAGTACATGACCAAGGTAAAGACCACTGTTCAACTAAGTGTCACGGTGGAGTGTTGTTATTAGACTATTGAGATCAGGGATGGACAAATTAAAGTTACTTTGCGCAGAAAGTTGCACAATTTACGTTTTAGCGATAACTTGTGACTCTGGATTTATGACTTACGTGTTATAAATGTAATTTGTAAATTGGTATGTTGAATTACAGTTACAACTGTGTAACTTTAAGACAATAAATGACAAATTATATGTTCGATAAATGAAACTTGAAATTAATTTTGTCAAAGTTAAAATTACAATTATGACTTGTACACTGAGAGAAAAGATGTTTCAAGTATTACATTTTATATTAAAAGTGTTGCAAGTCAGCATTATCTGGATATTCAAAACTTATTTTTTAAAAGTACCTACAATTTGTGTTAACAGTTTCCATAATAAGTTGTCAACTTTTCAATATAATGTAGTAAATTTCAAAACGTAAGTATCAAATATTTGAATAATGTTGACATACAAAACTTTTAACATGAAATGTTGTAATTTTTAAAACGACTTTTCTCGCCGTGTAACTTGTCAATATTATAAAAAAAAAGATAAATTATGAAGCATAAACTCTGTCTATACTTAAATTATACAGAAATATGTTGAACTGAAAAATAACATACTTCCTAGGAAATTTAAGATATCGTGTTATGGTGTATAATATATCACACAATTATATCTTGTGAGGATTTCTGCGTTATTGTTCAAGTTATACCTTGTGTAA
Source organism: Aradophagus sp. ZL-2020 (assembly GCA_022817685.1). Classification (NCBI taxonomy): domain Eukaryota; kingdom Metazoa; phylum Arthropoda; class Insecta; order Hymenoptera; family Scelionidae; genus Aradophagus; species Aradophagus sp. ZL-2020. The sequence continues at coordinate 43,578 of JABFOV010000092.1, read as the reverse complement.
ATGTTGCTGTAATTGTATAGTAATATTTTATAAATGTTAACATAATATCATTGGACTTCTATAAATTATGTTGATTCTCAAGACATTTTCCTGCTCATGCATAAGATGAATTCACTTTAATTTATTCATGTCCGGATGGTCGTTTAAATATTGGAATCGGATTTTCATGAAAGTTCGCATTACAGATTGGCGTACTATTGGGCGGAGAAGAGATATCGACGCGGAAGCAAATGCAGGACATTATCGAATTTGAGACAAAAATAGCGGAGATAACTATTCCCCTGGAGAAGAGGCGTGACGAGGAAAAGTTGTATCATTTGATGTCGATTAACGAGTTACAAAAACGAGCGCCATTTGTAAGTCAGAACTGTTTATCCATTTCGATCCCTCATAATCACCAAGTTATATTTTAAAAAAGATCTTTCATGTCACAAAGCAGATAATTTTCGCGTTTTGAGAATTTAAGAGATAATAAAAAGTAATGTAGTACGATCGTGGCGTGTTTCAAAATTTATCTGGCGCCAGGAAGTTTTTTCTTTTTTCGTCATATGTCTACACGTGACACAAATCGTACATAAATATGATTATACGACGATTGATCAAAGAAGAGAGGGGCAAAAGGTGAGGGTGGAGTAACGTTCGATCAAAGAATCTAACAAAAGATATTAAATTGCCTACTGTTTCTTAATCAACGCTTTCTACGTGGCGACAAAAAAATCGGAAAAAACAAATAACGCGGTGAGTAGATAATAATGTTGCGGAGAAATGATCGATTTGGGGTAATGTGCGATATGCGATATTACGTATATTAGTCAGCAAAATCAATCGATAGGATCATGTTTTTTTCTTTGACGTGACGTGGCATACTTTTTAACTCACTTTTTTCCTCTTTTAACTTTCAGATCAAGGCAATTAGAAAACGAAATTGTTGAAGTTATAATTAAAATATTAAAACATGTTTTAAATTTTAAGTGGAAAAATTTAAATTAGTACAATTTCGTAATTTACACCGCAAAATCACGTGTTTTTAACTTTTTCTCGAAATAAAACATTCTTTGTTAGTTATAATATTGCACAAATTTATAAGTTGTTTCAAATTAAACCTTTTGAGGTAAAAAAAAAGAAAAAAACATAATGTGACTCTATATAATTTAACACAGAATCTGGTTCAGTCATGTATAAGATAGTGAGAAAAGTGATAAAATGTGTTCACCAATTCCGAGTTTAAATATTCGTTTGATCGGTAGCAATGATGTTTTTGCAGATGTCATGGCTGGATTATTTCCAAAACGCGACCAAGATCGTGGGCAAAAAAGTAAACGGCACGACAATGATCGTGAATTATGCCCCGGAATATTTTGCGAATCTGACAAAGATCGTGCAAGAGTATAACAAGACAGCTGAAGGAAAAGTGTACGTCAAATTTGCGATGTCCAAGTGTATGTGTGCGTGTGTGTACGCGTAACTCAGTATATACCACGCTTTGGCCATGGCCTTTGGTCTCCGCTAATCCGACTGTCTCTCGCTTTTTAGAATCCTAAATAATTATCTGGTTTGGCACACTGTCCGCTCGTTGGCAGCCTACTTGTCCAAGCCGTTCCGTGATGCTTACATGGGACTTAGGAAGGTCCTCATTGGCTCAGACGGCAGGGAGGAACCTTGGCGCTACTGTGTCAGCGACACTAATACCGTCATGGGGTTCGCGATTGGCGCCATGTTCGTGCGCGAGGTCTTTCACGGCAATAGTAAGCCTATGGTAAGTCCATGAATGATATTTTTGAATTTATGTTGGTTCAGGAAAAGTTTCGATTCAAAATTAAAGTTGAAACAATTTAATGCAGTTGAAAAACAAGGTAATTGTATAATAAATGAAAAAAATTGCTTCAAATTTAAGTTGAGAATCACTACAGTTCAACTTGAAAAATCATATTCGAAACTCATGATTACTGATGTAACTTTGATGAAATGACGGTAAGAAAAATTTGTTTCAGGCCGAAAAAATGATCAACGAGATACGTGACGCTTTCGTGAATAATTTGGAGAATCTCGATTGGATGGACCCGGAAACTAGGAAGGCGGCCGAGGAAAAAGCGAATGCGATATCTGATATGATAGGATTCCCGGACTACATTCTGAATGCAAACGAACTGGATGAACGTTACCGTGATTTGGTGATAAGGCAAAATGAATACTTTATGAATAACATCAGGGTAAGTAGGTTCAATCTCAGAAAGAACCTCGAGAAGCTCGACCAGCCTGTAAACAAGACAACGTGGATTATGACCCCCTCGACCGTCAACGCGTATTATATGCCGACAAAAAATCAGATCGTCTTTCCGGCCGGGATCCTGCAAAGTCCGTTTTTCGACATGAAAAATCCAAGTAGCTTGAATTTCGGCGGCATGGGCGTCGTCATGGGCCACGAACTCACTCACGCCTTTGACGATCAGGGTAATTTTACTATACATTCACCACATTTTTAACGTAAATTTTAGCAAATTTGAATTTGAGTATGCCAAATAACCTTTCAAAGCAGAGATAATTAGATTCGATCAGCGAGAGGAAAGTGACAATTTGTTGCACTTGGACAAAAATCGTGTTTATAAATTCGTTTTGTGACTTTTTGTCTTTAGTCTATGTAAACTAATGTTTCATTTTGGGACATCTTGTTTATCGTTGATAATAACAATGTTTTTGAACGAAAAAAATGTTTTTGCAATATAGTACAAGCTTATGCTGTATTTTTGCTAAATATTGAGGAATACTAGCACTTTCCATTATTTCGTAATATTAATGTTATCGAATGACTGAAAGTTAATGTTGTTGTAGGTCGAGAATATGATTTGCATGGAAATTTACATCAGTGGTGGAACAATGCCACAATAGAGAGGTTCAAAAACAAAACTGAATGTTTGATAGAACAGTACAACGAATACGAAGTGGACGGACGGCGAGTGAATGGAAGGCAAACATTGGGTAATTGTGTAATTTTAAATTTGGAGAACAATTAATTACCAGTGCGTTTTCGGAAACGTTGTTAGCAAATAACAAAGGAATTATCATTCAGCAATTTGTACATTTGCAGGAAATTTTTTAAATTATTATACCAATAAATTAGCGTGAAATTATATTATTTGCTTTATTCATTTGTTCGTTTCATAATGTTATTGTTTAAAGACTGACAATATTAATAGAATTTCCACTTAAAATCTTTAATAGTTATCAATGCGATATGAACATGTAGTTTTGCTTTTATTGAAAAAATACGTCCGTATAAATGCTATCGAATAATCAATTTCTTTATGCCGTATTTAACATTTAAATTCATGCTTGATTAACTAATTTGCAGGCGAAAATATTGCTGACAATGGAGGTCTGAATGCCGCGTACCACGCTTATTTATCAACGGCCAAAGATTACACGGATCAGCTGCCTTTACCGGGACTTAATTTAACTCATCGACAATTGTTTTTCGTTAACTTCGCTCAGGTAGTGTTTCTTCATTCATATTAAAGCATTATATAATAATACCCTTTATTACTTTCAATATTTCTCATCCTTTGATTTCGGACAGGTCTGGTGTTCCACAGCGAGACCTCAAGCTATCAGCCTGCTGATGGAAAAAGACTCCCATTCTCCGGCCAGATACCGAGTGATAGGTTCCCTTGCGAATCTCAAGGAGTTCGCCACGGAGTTCAACTGCTCGCCAGGCTCCAGAATGAACCCAACTCATAAGTGCGAGCTCTGGTAATAAGACCTTCGACGTATTACTTCCTTAAATGTTTGTTCTTTGTCATCGGATGCGAGACAGAATCAAAGGAGCGAGGATTGGGTCATCGCAATGCGATTCGGAAAGGGGGAGTGGAGGGGACTTCATGGGTCCTTGATTATAGATACTTGGTCTGATGGTAATAACTTTTATTATTGTACTTTATGTAATGCTGGTCGTTTATATCGTGTAAGGGGAGGCAGATAAGAGACAATTGCAAAAGCACGAGAGTGGAGAGGGGCAAGCGCAATTGTTTAATCGCTGCATGGCAAAGAGTGAATTCACTTATTTGACAAGAGCTACTGGGATCGATTTCGAATGCGACTGTTATTCGTATTCGATTTGAAACACGTACATTTTTGGGTTCGACAAGGCACACTGCATAAAGTCGCTAGATCTTTGAGGATGTACCTTGGTTGTATTGCGAAAATGTAAAATTTTATTTAAGTAGTTATACATATTAGTCTTTTTTTGTACGGTAACAATATCTTATCTTGAGAGATACTTGAATATATTTTAAAAATCAAATAGACATTAACATTTTCTGATTGATTTAATGAAATGTTCTATCGGCATAATTTAATGTTATCAACGCCTTTTCTATTTCAATTCATTCGTTCTAGATATCGATAACCTGTCCTTTGAGATCTAAATTGTTATTCAACTTGACTGCAATTATTAAATCAGTCAATTAGCAAACCTGCACAATAAATGTCATTATTATCAGTTGGTTAACTGTTCAGTAAATCAAAATACAAGTCACATTCTTGATATCATCTTAATTAAATTGTTAAAATGTAACATTAATTTTGATTGACTGGCAACAAATTATCTCCCTGAAGTTGAATTAGCAAATTCAAATTGTTACTTCAGTTTCATTGCAGTAGATGGGATAGACGAAAATCGAAGACAACCAAGATGCAATAAAACCTTTTCCCAAAGCTCTTGCTTCGTAGAGTCAATTGCGAGTTGTCGGAATAGCGTCAATTTCGGTGAAAACAAATCTATGGTAAAGTTGAGCGAAACGAGAATCGCACCAAAGTAATCCCACAAACGGCGTGTTTATGGTCTTAGAAACGTAGACGTAATCACTGTCTTGTCGAACCGTCTTCGAGCTCAAAGTGAAGGTCAGCGAGACATTTCTGCAGGCAGGATAGTTTTAAGCTTAAAAGTGTATTTTGTAATTACGATCCGTTTGCCGTGCAAATACAGGGCCTCATCAGGGTCGATTTTTACGCTGAAAAAATCACTATCGAGATCAAAGGTATTTTTATAGCTGAGTGCCATGAACGTGAACGAAATCGTTGTTTGTTGTACCGTCTATCTAATGCCGAAGGCAAACATGTTGCCCAGGTAGAAGTTTTAGCTGGGCAGACGCTCGCAACCGACGACAAATCGGAAGATCGGCGACGATAAAAGTACGCTTTGGTTGGGGCAAAGGTTTCGCCTCGTCTTCCGCGATAAAGTCACGTCGTCGAGCAAGTGTCACCCGTCGGGATTTGAACCCACGTTGCGCTCCTCGATCACATTGTTACTTAACCGACTCGAGCACTGAAACTCGTACCCATGTATATCAGTCATTAAATGTTAATAGAAAAGTAGCTAGCGAAATTTCTACCACGGTGTTTGTCTGGATGTTGCTCCACGTGTTGAAATCAAATTTTTCTTTGCAAATCAAAGTTCACTTCCTTAGGCGACACCTGCGATTTAATGATATAGACCGCTCGAAACTGCGAAAAGGAAATTGTACCAAACGCATTGGTCAAAATTACTACGAATTGGACGTATATGTCTGTACAAATAACATTTAAAGTAGGTTGTATTGCACGTATGCTATACGTTGTAGAAAATTTGTGGTTTTTGAAATTATACTGTAATTTTCTTAATAATTCTGGCCATTTTAATTGTACGTTAAAGAGTATTCTCGATACATTGAGTTTTTTGAAAATAAATTCGCGAATGTCAGTATCGGTTCAGTGTTTTATGCGAATTTTGCAATTTCTTTTTCTAGATATAATTAAGTATTTTGAAGATTTATACAAATAATAAAAGTGGACATGTCTTTCAAAAATGGTTTTTTGTCAATATTACTTTTCATTGGAAGAAAGAGACTGTTAAATTAACAATTTCAAATAACCAATTGTCTATAAACGAATATTCATTTAAAAAGAGAGGAAAAAAAGGGAAATGAATAATATTTAACATTACGGTCTGTAATATTAAATTCAATTTTCTCATTTCATGATCACAAAATATTAACTTTACCAAGTTTAGAATTAAGTACCTCTTTTTCTTTTGTTTTGTTACTACTTTTTTTTACATATTTCAAATACTAACTTCTTTCTACATATATTGTAATAATTGTAATAAATTCATACATTTATAACAATTTTTTGATAAAAGGCAGTATCATCTCACCAATCTTACCAAGTAAAGTAACTCTCTGTTGGTACTTTTTCTGCGAACCAATCGAAATGAAAGTTATATGATAACACCACTATGACCGGTTCTTTTAAAATGAAAGACTGACTTCATTGGTTGATAAACAACCGTAAACAGTTAAATCTCATTTTGCTAAATTAGCAGCCTCTTTCAATATAAAAGAAAAAGATCTTTTTTCGCATATAATTTCGAAGCACTTAGTTTTTGCAGCGTGAGCGTGATGTCACTTCGTCAACTAGATTACGGCATTTACTCTCCGAAATCAAAAGTCAAATAGATAATAATAGATGTGATATTTTTTGCACGTTTGCACGCGCAAGATACTTTTCGTCATATTTATGGCATCTTGTAAATTAAAAATATGTTTGCTCTATCATTATCTTTTTTATCTCTCAGCGTGTGCGTTTCAGATGAGCCATTTAAGAAGCGTATACATATGTGTTACAATGACGGTCTATATTTTCGTGCAGTCAGTTCCTTCGAATATATTAGATTTTATTTTTATTACACTTATTACCGCGCGAACGATTGCCGTCGTTTTCTTCAATTAAACGAATCCGATTCCGTCGATCGTTTATATATTTTTGTAACGAAAAAACTTACGAAATTTTTTTCCATCGTAGGGTATCAATTTATAATATGACGAGCCAAGTAAATGGATAATAACTTTCAACTGATTAATACTTTGTAAAAACAACTTTTGCTCTTTGTGGATTCCATTTGTGCTAAACAGATTTTTTTATTTAATTTATGACAAAAAGCTATAAAATTTTTATATATTTTATAATAATTGTAAAATATTCCATACTATTGTCTGACGTCTAACCAAATGAATTAATTGAATCGACTATATTTTTTCTTAGATATTTATTGAATAAACACTATTAAAAAAAGGTTGATGTTTTCAATTTTTTTTTCAAAGTAAAATATGCTGTAAATAAGGCATTGTTTTGTTGACATGTAATATGTTATATATGTAAAAATAAATAAAATAATAAAATAATATAAGTGAAGATCGTTCATACGTGACGTAACCTATGAGCAAAGGTCGAACTTTGTGTGTTTCATGGTTATAAAAAAAAAAGTTAAAAAGAGCAACACTGTAAAATGTGATTATCCTCAGTGAACGAAACTCATCTCTTATAACAGAGTGATTTGTCATAATTTTTTTTTAAATAAATCTACAAAAAAATGTAACCTCTGTTTTCGTTTTGTGTAGAGTACATTTGTCGGGTAAAAGTATAACGTTTGCGTGATCAGTAAAAAGTGAAGCAAGATCAGGTGTGTAACTTTACATAAGGCGCTTCGAATAATTTGCTTTTTGCGCGCGCGCAGAAAATGTTAAATTTTCTTTTTATAATGAAGCAACTTTTTGACACGTTGCAATCTAGAAAGTAATTACAGTGTTTAAAAATATCACTCTGATGAAAGTTATTGAAACTCATTGAAACTTCTAAAAAATTCTACTTAAATTACAAAATTTTAAATCACATATTTCTGATAAGATTTTATTGGATTTTTATATTGCATTTGATAATGTATTTAATATTTTTTACAGGTTTGAATAATGTTTTAATTAAATTTACTTTTTTAATATAAATACGACTCGTTTAAAGAGTGTTTCAAGCAAAATTTAAATGAAACTTAATCAGAAAATAATTAATACGATTGGAAAGTATGGACTTTTAATAAGATTTGAATAATTTTTGATAGTTTTCTTTTACAAAAGATAGGTTTGTTATCTTCGAAAAAAACTCGAATAAAATGTATGTCAAAAGGAAAAAAATGTTGTATTTAAGAGAGAAGTAATGTTTTTAGTTGTTCAACGTGTATTATATATGCTACAAGAGATAAAGTTCATCGAATGGTGAACGATTTGTGTGATTATAAGTATATTGTGTGAGCGTAATCATCTTAAATCGAATAATTGTAAAATGTCAAACGAAGGCCATAATCAATTTGATAATTCTGTCGACTTTCCAGTATATTTTTTATTGTATTTATTTATTTTTATTTTAATAAATGAAAAGAGTGATTGGAGAAATTTGTTGTCTCATTTTTTTCAACCTTCATTGTCGCTCTAAAAACAAATGCTAGAAATGTGTTTTCAAATTAAAAATGCTCCAAGTCTAAGTTTATTACAACGAAAAACAATTTTTTTCATATACTTTAATATAAAATTATATAAAAATTTTGTAGTGAATGCTTATGAAAAATTAAATTATATTACATAAACGAATACTTTATTAGTAACATGGTATAATTTGTTATAAAAGGTCTGTTCAGTGATTGAATTGAATATTGTATATTTAGTAGATGTAGTTTACTTGATTACGTAAATTTAATATGGAAAGTTACGATGCCTTTAACTGGTATTAATTATCACCAGGAGCATTCCCACTCGCTTATTCAATGAGTTTACGACTAGAGGTACTTTGTTAATGAACTGAGCAAACTATAATTTTTCATTCAAGACATCGTATGTTTGATGATATTTCAAAATTGAAATGTATGAATATATAATTTACTATATCTAGTTCAAAAACTGACATTTCAAGAAACATTTTTTTTATTTTAGCTTTCTTTCAAGAAATTAACTATAGTTATGTAAATAGATTTTAAATCGAAATTTAAATATTAAACTTTTTGTCAGGTGAATGAACCCTACGTCGAACCCTTAATACCAGTGAATAAGAAGTTTCGTACGTACATAATATACGAGTTCGAACTTTGAAGAATTATTGTACAATTTGTGTTCATAAATTGCAAAAAATGAACGAAACACTAAAGTTAAGTCAATAAATATCAATATTGATGTATTTTTGTTGAATTAAAGAAATCTTACAAAGAAAACAGTAAATTTTTTTATGAACATTTATCCAAGTTCAAATCCGTATATTATGTACGTATGGAACTTCTTGTACATTAATACCACAGCATTAATGTAGGTTTTGATCCGTTATTGCAATTATAATAATTAATTGTAATAATACTTTTTCCGTATTTGAATATCTCGAATAACATTGTATCGGCAAAGTCAACAGTTATGTTAAAGTCGATAAAGTTATCGCCTTCTATATTGCACGCAGGATAAAGCATGATATCAAAATTCATACCTACAATGAACAACGTAGCGCTCATCAGCAAAACTAATCATCTGCAGTAATGAATAAAAAAAATAATGATTGGCTTATATTTCCGAGTTGCTCTACTCAAAAGTCAAAGTATGTTTTACAACATATTTCATTACTCTTTGTTTGTTAACATAAAAAAGTCTTCTTTAATTATTTTTAACTTTACTAATTACATGAAAATGAAGGAAAACAAACCAATTATTTTTTTATGTATTAAAAATAATATACTTATAACCTGCATCAATTATTTTTGTAATACGTATGTAATCGCGTTTGTCACCATGAAATAATTACTTCATTAATATTGTTTATTGTTGTTCACAAACGTTAAAAATTGTTATCAAAAGTATTGTGTTTATGCATCTACGATAAAAGATAGATTAATAATTATTAAATACTTATTTAATAAATCTCTCATCTTCTAGCAGGGCAATGTTGTATTAACGTATAATGAATGATGAAAGAATGTTTTTTCCATTCATTGATCTTATAATCAACGCAAAGGAGTACAAGAAACGTGATAGAAAATGTGCGTTCGATCGAGCGAGAAAGTTTTGTAACAAATTTGATAATTCGCTCCGGAACTTTCGAGCTCAATATTTCACGAAGGACTTGCGAAATATAAAAATAGATAGGATATGGTACGCGTGAAATTCCTATAGAAGTAATAATAGAATTTGAAGTGTGAGAAGTAACCGAAAATCACCTAGACGTTTCCTGGAACGTGCTTCTTGAAATATGTTAATGGGTTTTACTGAAATTATTCTCTTTTCTCGAGACAAGTCATTAAAAGAAGGAACGCTTCTGGTGTCAAAGCACAAGTGCATCTCCACTCGACCGCTCGTAAAATCGGGCTTGATTTATCTTGACTCGAATTGTCAAAGTTAACGCGCTGATTCCTAAGCGTCGTTTTTATGCGATCGCAACGAAATGCGGCCGATCGAGCGTTTTGGGAATTCGGAAATCGAAGAATGGAAATGGATAATCGATAAATTAATTTCATTGGAAAAAAATCATCATTTTTATTTCGAATCACCATTCGATTCATTCAAGTTGAATTTAATAAACATGAATTCAATGTGTAAATTAAAAATTTTAATAACTGCCACATGGTAATTAGTAATAATACATAATTTGTGTAAATTGGCAATTAAATTACAAAAAAGGTGGACATTCTTCTGTTAAACGATTCGTGAAACAAAAAAAGCGTGGTTTAATAAATAGTTTATTCTACCATTCATTTTTTGTTTCTAGAATATATTTATAACAAATTCCAAAAAGAAATAAATATAAATAATGAATGAATGAACGAACGAATGAATGAATGAAAAAAATACAAAAGCCTTAGAAGAAAAAGAGATAATTACTTCGCTTTATTCAATCAAAAATCTAATTAATCTTTTTATAAAATTCAATGCTTTTTTTTCAATCAGAAACAAATAATTCATCCACGAAGAATCGACAGTGACCTCTCTTCTTTTCTACCCAGCAAAGAAACGCTATTCACCCCCAAAAAGGTGGTCGCATGTTTTTCGACGAAACGACAACAAGTAGCTATGACGATCGAACGAAGGCATTATATTTGTCTATCGTGGCGCAAACGAGGCTGACTTCGTAACATTAATTCGATACCCGAAGAATATCGACCGAAAAACTGTTGCAAAGAGGCAACATTTTTTTGTCACCACTTGGCATCGTCACCCGGCGATATTTGTTTCGAATTTCGTGCCTGTGCGGCTTCTTGTCCGATCGATCGAACCGACCAACCCGAAGCCGCTCGGCCTTCTCATCCTCCCCCCTGCCCCCTCCCCTCTTTTTCTGCTTCTTCCTCTTCCTTTTTCCTTCCCACAAGGTACGCGAAAGCTTGAGAGCTTGGCCGGGCGTCTTCCCGAACGAGCCGATCGCCGAACCTCGCGGCGGCGACGGCAGGTGGCCTGATCGGCGGTCCCCCGATCCTCTCAATCATCTTCGTTTCCATTTTTTCCGCGGCCGATTTCTCTGTTAACGAGCTCCGGTAGCCCCGGCCGTCCGTCACTCAACTTAGATGGTTCGGCTTTGCGGAATCAACCGCGAGCACTTTTAATGGCTTAATGAGACGGTCCTTCAAACTTTTTGTAGCCCCTTGCCCCCCTTGAACCCCCCCGACCACCGTCTTGTACAGGCTCGCGAACCGATCCAATACCGCGAAACATCGGCCACGATCAGAGAAGTTATAACGACGTTGTTTGTACGTGTTATCGGGGTGCACGGCACTTTTTGCCGATCGTGGCGCCTCGCCACGGTGATTTACGGAAGCATTAATTAAACCGTCATTGTATGGTTCGGCCGTTTAAAAAAAAGTGGTGCGTGATAATGTTACTTTTCGTCCGAATACAACTTGACTTTAATTTCACTTTTTGATTTTTTTTAATTCAAAATTTCTTCAAAATACAATTTTTTATTTACTTTTTCTAATGTAACGTGTCATTCAACGTTTACCATTTAACTCGCATACCTGATTCTCATCCCAAAATTTCCATACACACACACAAGACGTAGTAAAATTAAAAAACATTACCATGGTAAAACCGCCTACCAATGAAACAGTAAATTTGACAATGAACTTAGCGTTCTTGAGCAATGACAACACGTTTCTCCCGAAAAGACAATAACGGCAAAACGTGTTACGTCAATTATGACTTCATCAGCCATTGACATTTTGCGCGGGCATATTTAAGACTCTCCGAACAGACATTCGATTTTCGAACCACGAAAAGCGCGAAATTCCTTTGACGATTTGCGGCAAAGTAGTTGGACTAGCATAATCGGAAAAAAACTCGATTCAATTTTACTGTTTAAGCATCATTTGAGATCGATCTAGAGGAAGTCAGACACATTTACTGTTTAAATAAAATTTTAAAGATTTGTTAGATATTTATATACAACAATCAATCATTAATAATAAAAATCAATTTTTACCAATAATGCAAATTAGGTGCTAGAAAAACAATTTTTATTTAAAATTTTTTACTTTTATTTCCATTTCAATATTCAAGACGTTTCATTTTTTTTATCTTTTTTTTTTTATTTTTTCTTATAAGCAACCATTTTTTAATTGGTAGCTAGTAGGCGTCAAAATGAAATACCTTTGATTATTTCCCTGCGTAAAAAGTCAGCCTGAAAATATTTCGCGCGCAAAACTCGTCTGCGCAAAAGAAATCGATGGTCATGATTTTGGGGAAATTGGCCAAATTGGCACGGCGCCCGGCTTTCCGAGCGCCTCGGCCGCCGCCTTTTTGTTTCCTTCGGTGGCTCGCCACTCGACTTATTGCACTCAGGGTGCTGACCCTGGGCTCGTTTCTATATGTTTCGCCAAAGTTCCAAAGCGCAACTACGAATCTCCTCTATGTAAAATAACATCCCGTCTGTGCGAAATAACATACCGTCTGTGTAGCTTCACCCTAAATGCTTCTTCGCGCAAAAATAAATGCAGCCGCTCTCGTCATCGGGGAAACAATTTTCGAACGCAAATCATTTCCAATTGTGACGTTTCCGCGCGCCAACTTTTGCGTCAAGCAGAAAAGTTGAGAAAAATTTATTGTCGCGAGTCGACGTCGACCTGCGATTCACGAAGTGACGTTTTTCAGTGGTTTTGACGTAGGTTCCGCTACGAGTTGAAATTTTTTCGTCATTAAATTCAGAATTATTATTGAATGAAAAAAAAAAAAAAGAAAATAATAAAGTATTACTTTTTATCATAACACACATATGCTTTTCCGTTTTTTGACAAACGTGATAATATGCTACTATAATAATAATAATTTTTAAATTAATTTCATTTTAATAATGAAAGTAAGTATATATATATATATATACATATTATAAAGTTACAAATATATCGAAAAAAAATGTCAAAATGTGTTAAAATGTGAAAAAAAAGTTACCATGCGGTTGTGTTAGAGTATGAGTAAATAAAAACAAAATTGCTTTCATCTTCCGTCGCTCGTAAACCAATTTTTTTCCGCGGAAATGATGGCAAAAATGTCACGCATAGCCGAAGGGTTATCCTCTACGAATTTCTTCTCTCCCCTCCCTCGGCGTCGCTCTGTTACCTGAGTTGCGACCAAAAATAGTCAAAGACCGGTCGATTGTTTGTACGGAATTAAAAATATTTCCATTGCGCAAAGCCGGGAATGTTTTGAGGAATGCGCGCGTAATCAAGCATTGACTCCGGATTCAATGTTGCATTAGCATACATCAAAATTCATCGCGCTCGAGCACGGGCCCGCGCGCGAAAATTTCGACACCGACGTGCGTATCGGCCGTTCGAAATTTATTTACGTGGCAAATGGCAAACGCGCATTGTACCGCGCGGCGATTGGTAACGCGCGCGTGTTTTGCGATGGAAAAGCTGCTCCGTTCGCTCCTTTTTCGACAATTGATTCCGCGAAGCCGTGTCGCACGACGTTTGAATCAAATTTCGCAATGCGCATTAAAACGCGCGAAAATTCGAAATGGAACGCGACCCGGCAGGGGTGACTCCACGGCCGTTATTTTCGACGTCGATTTCGGGCGTCGGGATTTCATAACGCGACACACCGATCGCCGATTATGTGTATCATCGTGCAAAATTACATATAATCACACGCTTGATTGTATGTGATTATTTGCGGCCGTACATTAGATGCACGTTCTTATTATATGATAATGCGCGATTATATATTGATTTTGATCGCCCGGCCCTACGTTTTTTTCCCCTCGCGTTTACGCCCCAAATGGGAAATTACGTCCCGCCGAAAGTGCTACGATTTCTTTTTGGTCAAACAAAATTTAACGGTTTCGAGTCCCTTTTTTCTCCACGTCTTGAATTTTGCTTGGAACGCGTGTGACGTTAGCTAATATTACCAGCTTTCGAGTGGTTTTAAGACTGGAAACGATTTAGGCTCGCGATTACTGAAATTTGGTTAATATAACCTAAGACTTTGATTTTTATTTTTTGAGGGAACACAACTTTTTTTGGCCGCTATGGCTGAGAAAATGATATTGTGCAATGCAACTTGCGAAAAAAAAAGAAACAAATGAAAAAGAACCGTCTAATTCGAAACAATTGATGTAGGTTATGTAAATCGTTTATTGAAAAAATTTAATTGCAATAATAAATATATTTTGATGTAAATAGAATATTTAATTATTTAAAATCTACTGATTTTAAACGCATTTTTAAATAAACATATTTTATTATCTTGTTTCGATAAACAAATGTCATTTTTAAAGTAGCAATGAATTTGTAAAAAGGAAAGTCTTTTACCAAATTATTCATTCAGATACACAATATAATTAGTTTTTTCTTACCGTAACTCATTATTAGGTAGTTGATATAAAAAACCACGCGACTTGTATCTTTTTTATTTTCTTGCTTGTTATTTCATTCAATATTATTTAACATTAAATGATTTGTGTTTGCAATTATGTCATGTCAGAACAACGTGAAGTACAATAAATAAAATAAGATTTTCATTAAGACTCGGCTGAGCAAAAAACTTTGTACCGGAAATTTTTTTGCCGCAATAAAATTGAAAAACGAAATGTTCTACAAGTGGAAATTACCACGTAAAGTAATATACTTGTTTTCGAACCTGTGATAATAAACTAAGTTTTTGGTTGTTTCCTATATTTTGTTGAGTCATCGGTGCACTTCGCGCAGGATTAAGTAATTGTATTTTTATTTTGTTTTTGTCCAATAATATTTACTCACATTATGATTCATTCAGTGAAATCCGAGTCGTTCACATGTTAAATTGAAAACGAAGAAGAAAAGAAGAAAAAGAAACGTATACTCAATATTTTATTGTTATTAAACTGAAAAAAAAATTAATTGTAAATTTGTAATTTAAATCAATCGATCATTACAAATAACTTTTCATAAAAAAAGTGTCCAATAAAAACGATTGAACTAGAATTAAAGGCAATGATTAGGGCATTTATTTCTATTTCAATACAGCTGAGTCATTTTAAGAAAAACTACCAAGCTTGTCGAATTTATTCGCGAAATTCAGTACTTTCCGAACTGTTGTCTCGCTAAATAAGCGTTGATGTGAAAAGTGACAGCGATTTCCACACAACCTTTTTCTCCCCACTATAATCGCGTTCCTTCGACCTAACTTAACTTTTCCCTTCATCTTTCAACTTTCAAACGAGCATTTTTTGACGTGACCCACATTTCTTACTTTCGCTCCTCTGTTCCTTTTGTCGGACTTCTAGCAACGCGAGCAAATAAATGAACAATAACAGAACTTCTTCAACTTAAATTCTGATGTGCTCCTGTAATGGTAATATTACAGTTTCGAACAGACGAACAGACCTCGGACAAAACCACATACAAAATCGTTATTATCTACAAACAATTAAACTATTCTTGCAATAATATCAAATGAATTTGAGAAAAATTCTTATTTTAATTTTATAATTGTTTAAAGACGTTAAATAACTTCATGGGTTCTTTAAAAACAATTTAAAAACTGAACAAAGTCGTAAAAATTGAGATTAATCATGCAGTACTAATTCATACTGTATAATTATTAGTAAATTGTAAAAGTGGCAAATATCACCTACTTCACATTTTGAATTAACATTTGAAAACCTAAATACAGAATTTACTATTCTAACGTTACACTGATTTTACCTAACGAAAAGTTTGCGGTACCACAAAAACTGGCGTTTTTTACAGTCAGTTTCGTGATTTACGGCTGAACGATTTGCGAGCGTTAATTTGCTAAGATTTATGGAACAGTGTCAATTTCAGTCAATTTGACTCAATTGGCAGACCGGGGAACATTCTCCGGATTCCGTGGCATCTGTATTACGATGCTTCGTTTCCTTCTTTTTTTTTCTTTTTTTATTTCTTTTTCTTTCTTTTTTTCCTCGGTTGAATATTGCACTCGGATGCGTTTTTCAGGGTGCCACGTTCTGGGAACGTCTTCGCCAAGTGAGCGGTCCTTCGGGCTACGAATCAGCCACGTTCTAGGAACGACCGTCATTTTGGCATTTGGAGCTCGATCGGAGAATCCCATCAACGACCTAGCTGTAGGCTGTGCTGTCAAGGCATGCCCACGATCCGACTGCTTTTCGGGGAACGTGTCAACGTATTGCTTGTCATTGACTTGTTCTCACGTATTGCAACACTTTTTAGCCGCGCGCGTTTCAATGTCATGACCTCAATGAAATGCCTTTTTTTCCGCGAAAACGTTTGCCTACTTACCATTGTGAGGCATAATTTTTTTTTCAGTTTTTATTCGTATACGTTTGAATGGTGGAAAAGTATTATACAAATGATAGAGAGAATGAAGGATGCGTCAAATTCCTTCTTATGTGTATGGTTGGAATTTAAACTATCGATTTGGTATCAGGATAATTTGAAGATCAGACTGTATCACTGTACTGTTTTGTTGAAAGTACACGAATATCAAATTTGTTGCAATGTGCGTTTTAATGTATTGTTTCTTGTAGAGTAGAAGAATATTTTTAGAATTGTTTTCCTTGCAGCACAAAAAAATATATTTCAGGAAGTTAAACTTTCAGAAACAATTCATTTTTTTCAATATTCAGTATATGAAAACTGATTCAACGAAAACTGACCATTGAATAAAGAGTAAGCAAAAAGACCTAAAAACTCATCAGTTACCATTCCTCAAGAGTGAAAAATTACTTCTTTTTATTTCAACAAATGTTGACAATACACCCACACTCGTTCCAATGACAACTTTCTCGATTAGTCTCCGCGCCCTCGTGGTAAAACGCACCGTTTCCTCCCTCGGTCAGCAAAGACCGAACTACCCGACCAACGGCGATGGCTAAACACCATGGCACCGGTAAAAAAAACAAAACAAACAAACACCCCGCGATAGTGGGGGAAACGGGGTGGGGGGCCTTGAAGTCGGCCCGTGCGGGCCGATCTATTTGCAAGCCGGCTTCGGGAGCAGAAGAAGCGGCGGCGCGCAGAAAGCGTCGTGGTCGGTTGCGGTGGTGCGTGTGTGCACGTACGACGGGTGGTCGGTCGGGCCGGCCGTGCACGCGAACGCGCGTAAGATCGAGAAAAGCGAAGAGGAGAAGGCCTCCTCCTCGGCATATATGCAGCGAGGGACGCACGCCTCCTGAGTCAGTGCTTGACAAGCCAGCAAGCTCTTAGCATCTCGCGCTCCTGGTGGCGTGGCAATCGCTCGTGAACCGGACCGTCGCCCAGTCTTTGACGATCGTGAGGAGCCGGAGATCGGTTCGGGAGCCGGCGCAGAATGGCGCCGGGCCAGCGGTGGTGGCCCGAGCGGTGCCCCGGAGCAGTCGCGCCCGCCGCCGCCTCCTCCTCCTCGTGGCCGTCGTCGTCGTCGTTGTCGTTTACGCGAGGTCGCGCGGCTTCGCCGTGCCCGTTGGCGCGAGCGCGCGCCCAATGAACCCTGCGAGCGGGACCAGATTACCCGGGGGGGAGCACTGGTGGTAGGTATGAATGGCCGCGACCTCGCGCAACTCGTCGATTCAAGGACGCGAAGCCGAACGAGCGGATAGGAGGTACCAACGCAGAGGACCGCGGCGCACAATGATCGGCCGGCCGCTGCTGCTGCTGGCGCTGCTGCTCGGGGCGTTTCAGGCCCCGGGCACCCTCGGCAAGGTCTCGAGGCGCGCCAACCTCGGCCCCGCCGCCGCCCACGGCTGCAACGCCTGCCGCCTCCACGAGGAGATTCGCGCGCTCAGCCTCGAGGCTATCAAGGAGCAGATCCTCAACAAGCTCGGGCTCAAGCAGACCCCCAATATGACCGGCCGGGCTTTGCCCAGGATACCGCCCATCTCCAAGCTCATGGATATGTACGGCATGCAGTCCGACCAGCCGCAGCCCCTCGAGCCCGGCGTCAGCCATCACGATGAACCCGACGAGTTCGCCGCCAAGACCGAGAGCGTCTTCGCGCTGGCACAGCCGCGTAAGTTCACATTTCATTATGCTTCTAAGGGTGGGACGTTGGAGGACCTTTTTCACCGTTTCAGGGTCTTCGATGGATTTTTCTCGGAGGCGGAGGAGAATTTGTTTGGGTTGACGGATATCGTTTGGGGGTTGTGACCGGGGATTTGTGGGCTTCGATCTGATTGTACGATAAAACGTAAGAAACGTTTCGTTGTACGATCGGATAAAGGTTTGCAAGTTGAGTTACTATTAAATGTGGGTTTTAGTTCAGGTGAAGTCATTTTTGTTATTTTATATTGAATTGTGTGCAAATTTTGGTATAAGGTTGATCGATTCTATTGGTTCTGTGACACTGTACAATTGTTTGGATACATTCACGGTTATATAAGTTTCTAATAAGTTATGGTATTTTTTATAATTATATTTATTGATAGATGACTGTATAGTATAAATGTAAATGTCCACTCAAACTTTGTTAATCAAGATTAATAAAGCTTCAGTGGATATTTATATTTGTTTTAAAGGGTTATGAAACGTTGAATTAAAAATGTCAATGTTTTTTTTTTTTTTTTTTTTTTGAGAGTTACAATTATGGAAGACTAGGGAAGATTTTTGCAAAAAAATAATATACATTCGTATTAGTTGAGTAAGATATGAAATAGAAAAATGTTACGAAAGTTTAAAAACAAAGTTTCGTGAATGTATCTTTCCTTGTGCTGACATATTTTTGGTAAAGTAACTGTGTGATAGGATCTGATAACTTTTTATAGAATATTTGTTAATATGCAGTTGTAAAGTTTGTTATCAAATCCCCAATAAATAATAAAGTTAAAAAGTCTGATTGGAGTTCATCGAGAGAAGTAGATAATTAAATCACTATCTGGATTGAATAGCTTTAATTCAAATGTTTGATTTGACTAAACAGACAGTACATTGTAATATTCGAATAGATCATTATCGATAAATCATCAATTGCTACTATTCAAATATTTTAAGCAAATATCGAAATAGTATAAAGATCAACTATTTACAGGTATTCAAATTTGCAAAAAAAAAAAAAAACGAAGCAATGCTCAGATAATTATTTACAAATATCTATTTCTCAGTATTCGGCAAATTTCTCTATGACATATTTCGATGATAATTTAGTAAATATTTTTTTGGTTCAATACCGATCAATGGCTCATGAATTTTCATGCGACTTATACATAAATTTTAAAGTTTTATGTGAAAGTAATTTTGAATGTAAATAATTTCAATTGTAATTTTTTACTGCCTAAACAAATGTCACCATGAGTTAAAAGAAGAAAAAATTATGAATGAAATAACAATGTAATTTTATAACGTTTTGTTGAATGTGAAATAACGCAATACTTTGCAAAACTTTGTAATACATAGTTTCACATTGTGTAATGTAATTTGCTCAGTGCATTTACCAGATTTAAAATAAGAAACTGAATTTGATATCATATGCTCTCAACAACAAAAATGATGTGTGTGGTAACTGAAAAGTTTATTATTTATAAGAAGAAAAATTATGAAGTAACAAATATTAATTATTTTGATATTATGTTGATATACTTTTTCAATTAACATGAGAAATTATTACACGAAGTATAAAGAATGTATTACAATTTAACATCTAGTCTTAAAAAACGACTATACTTAGGCTAATAAAAAAATTTCAAATAAAATATAAGAAAATTTCAAATACATATTATATTATTGTCGTAAATTTTTTTTCTTTTTTGTGTATATCTCGTTGTTATATACGTGACATACGTATAAATATCTCATTAAATAGTATGCATAAATGGTACTAAAAGTTATTAATTTTTTAACAAATTCATTGTACCTATCATGTATTAAAAAGCAATTATATCAATCATTTTAGAATAATGTTTATACTTCTTGATATTTTTATATTAATTCAAAAACTTACCAAAGCTGATACCTCCGGAATTGTATACTTGTGTCTGAAACAAAAAAAACGTTGCATTTTTAATTACTAATTGGCATAATCTAATAATAGATTTGATTACATTAATTTACACATTTTTTTAAATAAAATTTTCCCAATTGTCTATTAGCGCGTTTCCCACATCCCACAATCCGTTTTTCGCATCTTGGCCAGTGAGCGGAGATTTAAATGCAGCTTCGTTGCGTGTGACGAAGATGTTGCCGGCAACGGGACAAGCACACAAGTTCGCGGTCAAGTGAATTGGCCAAGTCAAAGCTTATGTCCCTCTTTACCGATCATTTCTTATTGTCTCGGGTAACTAGTTTTCTTTTCTTTTTTTAATTATGTTTGTGTTAGTAAAGTATAATATTTCAGTAATATTTATATAGCTGCAAATATTTTATTAAAAATCATGCAACAAAGATCGTACATTTTTGTCATAACGAACTTTTTACTGTTAAAAAGTTAGGTTCCATGATTAATTGAAAAAAAATTATTTCGTTTATTCTCATTTACGTCATAAACGCTTGAATCGTATTTTTCTTACGTCATTTTATAGGTCAATATATTGATTGCATTATTGTCACAGCGATATTTAATTTAACAGAATTCGCATAAAATGTATAAACTCACTTGAAAAACAAGGTTACTTGTCTTACGCTGTATAAAACACTTTGACAGAAGTATCTGAAATTAAGACAGCTGCGTCTTGATTTAAAACACTGGTGACTGATTTTGAGATGGTAACGGTATGAATTAAAAAAACATCAATGTCAAAATTGAAGACACCGGTGTCTCACATCAAAGCACTTTTGTCGGAGCAATTTTTACAATGTGTAATAAATTATATCCAATCTTACTCGTATAATAATCTTTTGTCCGTAAACCAGAACAATGAACAATTGTAAATATTGTCTTAGTATTTTCACAGATCATTGTTTTCGTAATCAATTTAAAGTTAATAATACCACCAATCGATCACAATTTAAAATCAATTTTTTCAACCAACATTATTTATCAAGTCGTTCAGTGGCATTTTATAAATACACTTTTTGCTGTGCATAAATTGCGTTTCAGCCTTTCGTGATTAAATTTAAGACAGGAAAAAAGTGACGGCATTTTTGCCACATTAGTTTGAATGAAAAAAAAGTTGGCATTAAAAACGTTAACGTTCACATTATGTGGCAATAAAAAGTTGTCGCTTTTTGTTAGTAGCTGTTTAGGCACGAAAAAGTGATGCTAAGTAATTAAAATTTTTTTGTGTGAAAACCAAGTCCATATACATCAGCTACAAGCCTTTTTATTACTTAAGGGTCTTTAATCTTTAGAGAAATGCTATTAAATCCAAACAAGACTATTATTTTCAACAAGACATGAATTTTTTCATGTTACTCAAGTCAAAGCTTATTAATATCAAAACAATTTACTTTTTTTCTCAAGCAAACATCATTTGCTCGAGATAAAAATTGTTTTGTGAGCATTAAAGACAAAGTTGATTGACCTTCTAATTTCAAAAGAAAAAAACCATAAAAAACTTTTGTATGTCGTTCATATGTCGTCATTTATATGTCGTTTACTCGTAAAAAAATTAGAACATTCAATTTATATATATTTATATATATTGAACAACCAGTTTTTATATATTCTTATAATTATAAAATTATAAATACAGTTGAAAACATTTATTTCATATTGTAATAGGTAGAATACAAAAAGTAAGTGGAAAATATGTATTGCAATACTCTTTACGTTTTGAAATTAACGCATTCGATAGTGTAAAATGCGCCATCTACAACTTAGGCGTACCGAACCCGCTGCGCCGAATATTTTGCAGTGACAGGTTATAACTTACGACATGAAAAGCATGTTTCCTACCATGTGCAAAGCATTCTTGAAAATATTATCGTACCCTCAATTACAATATGATTATGTTAAACCAAATATCAAGACCATTCATCTTACGTAAAGAAATTCCTTCTTTCACTAATCAAAATTATTTACATCTTTAAAAATATTTGGAAAGAAGTTGCAAATGCGAGTTTAAAATATCCGAAAAGAAAAATTAAAAATATTCGTTTGAAATATTCATCAAAAATATTCGAAAAAGTCAAGTGTGAGTTGACTTAATCACGGAAAATGCAAAGTCCGTTATTGAGTGAGTATTTTGCTCCCGGGATTCCATTTTCACATCGGATATCTAACAGTGCACGAGCACTCGTTGCGATGTTAATTGCACCAAATGCTCAAATTCTTCGGTAAAAGAAACGAGAAAGAAAGCTCGCACACCTGCGACGCACTGTAAGCTTTTCGCGCGAATTTTCGCAAAACGCAGTTAGAAAAAGAAGCACGTAAAGTGCGCGAACGTGTTGTAGGATTTGATTAAAAGTCATGAAATGGTATTGAAGCCCGGTCAGTCGGAGCACGCCGGTCCGAGCATCATTTGCTGCGCGGCTGTTTGTTTTGGTGGTTCTTCGTAGCGAGTGGCGGAGAGGCGCGTAATGTCGGATAATAGGAGCGTGATAAATGGTCACGATTACGGACGTTGATCTTCGTAGGCGGCTTGCACATTCATCCGTCTATCTGTCCGCCGCGCGGGAGTCGAGCCGGGTCCTTTGCCCGCGCGACAATCATCGTATTTGCACCGAGAGAACGACCCAACACAAAGATGCCGTTGAACCTTTTCTCTTTTTTTTTCTTTTTTTTTCTTTTTTTACCCGAAATAACTTCTTTCGCAACGTTATCGCCGGTGAAAACAAGCGCTTACATCCAATCCCCCGAAATCCGTCCCTTTTTTTTCCTTTTTACAGAGGTAATGTTTTCTTTTTTGCGTCATAAATGTCGAAAAAAGTATTACTTCAATGAAATGAATTTGATGTTTCTGATATTAAGCTGGTAGCGAGATAAAATTGTTTATAATTATTTATATTAAATAATTTATTCTTTATCAATGAATTTCAGTAGATAATTTATTTACTAAAGATTGTGAAAGTTAATAAGTCAATATCAATTAGATTTGTTCGATTACGCGGTTTTGATTACTTGAAATATAAACAGTGTTAAGGTAATTATAATTGGCAATCACTCAAGTATATATTTTTAATATTCAAGTAATTGGTAACTATTATTCAGCTAATACTGAAAGTAAATATAATTAAATAAATATAGTTATTTTAAATAAAATTTTATTTCATTCATAGTGAACTTCATCATTAATGAATTATAAAAGAAATGGTTAAGAATTATATATTTAATCTTAAACTTAGCTGAACATTTACAGCTCCCGTCAGTTGCGGTTGTCAATTCGTTAATGAGTTGAAATGCAGCATACATGACGTTTGCAACATTTGTTGTTATTATTACTATTCTATTTGTTTTTCGACTGATGAAATGATCTAATCGAAGAAGAAGTTATGGACATTTGTAAAAGAGCGAGTGAAAAACGTCTTTTACGACAATAAGACTAAAGTGAAAACCAACGCTAACTAAACTCACGAGAAAATGTGGAAGAAGTTGAATCAACACCGGCAAGAAAAGCAGCGGCAGCAACAAGCATGAAAATGACTCGCTCGTAATGTCGTCATTGGGGGACGGAGAAAAAGATTGTTTTAATGTAACAGGAAAGGTCATGTACACATCCGCTGATAAAAAGAAACAACACATGCACTGCAAAAACAAGCGTCCAGTTTTCAGACATTTGAAATGTCTTAGGTACCAAAGGTGTCTTAAATTAGGACATCTTTAGATACCAATAGTGTCTTCAATTGAGCTAAGGTTTTCGTAGTGTAATCACCAACAAACTACTTTGATATAAATTTAGTAAATAGTCTCACAATACATGCAACTGTCCGAAATTAGACAATTTGAATCATTTTTAATGTCTCCAGCGTAAGAGACGTGTTAAAAACGAGTTACTTAATTTTTTGGCAGTCATAATCGGCAAATCCAGGACCGTTTTTTGAGCGATCCACTTTGCCGATCTCGCTCGCGGATCTCTCCGGACGTCTCTATTTTCTCTCGGGCCGGTGTGACGCACGCGAGCGTTTCGATGACCGGGCGCGTTCTGACCTGGACGGCGGGTCCCTGGAATCGGACGTGGCGCGCGCGGATTCCACGTCTTTTTGCCGCGGTCCGTCATCGTCGTCGGCTCCCGCGGTCGCGCTCCTTTTCCCGCGCGCCTCCGCCGCCGATCGGCTTTTGTCGTCCTTCCCGCGGCCCGCTTCGACCCGTCGATCACTCGTTCGCAGAATCGACCGCCGGTTTTTGTCCCTCATCCTCGAGAAATTGATCTCAGTCGACCAGTCGACACACGTCCACGCGGCTCTCCGCTTGAAACGTCTCTCTCCGATCGGCCCTCTCGCTCGCACACGCGCTCGCTCACCTCCGCGCGGGCAAACACGTTTCGTTGTGACAAGCGAAATTTGGCTAATCCAGCCAAATCGAAAATGATCACTATTTTCGATGGTTCAAATACAACGATCACATGGTGATGATAAACCATCTCGCTTGTTGAGCCTATTAGTTATCTTTTTACATTCCAATATAAATGTTCAAATTTGGAAAATTGAAAATGAAGAAATTAATTACCGATTGGATTAAATGATCGGTAAGGTATGATGCTCCATCGAATTATATTGGTTATGAATGAATGAAATGTTTAAAAGAAATATGGAATGAGGTCTGATTATTTAAGAACGTTGGCCATAAATAGTTTTATTTCTATAGTTAAATGTCACGGGAGGACGCAGAAGGGGGAAGAGTTGACGAGAAAAAGATCGAGAATTGCAAAATTTAGTTAATCGTACGGAATGCGGCCTGGTAGAACCACAATGTACGGTCTGAAACCGAACCGAAGGTCACGGCCGTCGCCGGAGCGTAGGTCAGGCCCATCGCTCATTATCGTGTTAGGCCAAGCGGTGTGGGTGACAACTGACTCGCGGTCAAGATCAAGTCCAATTCGCAAAAGCCGGAGGAGATCGCCATTTATGCTCGCGTCCGGCTTTTGCATTCCCCGAGCGGTCGCTCGACCGTCGGTTGAATCAACTTGCAACTGCTTTGATAAGGAAACTGCGGATTATATGCAAAAATGCTCTTCATACTTTTTCAAAAACTTTTTCTTTTTTTTTTTAATTGCATTTACAAAATTACTTACTTATAAAAATAATAAATAACCTTGATTACTTTTCAAGAAATTTCAAAATACATGTCCCGTTTTACAAATACATGTCCCGTTAACAATAATTCGATAAAATAAAAATATTAATCTGAAGTTGCAAGAAAGTCGTAGTTAAAATGCCACGCGTCTTAATTCAAATACGTTTCGACTTATGTATTTGTCAATTGATTAAATCCTACGCTCTCTACTAGCATGACGTATGAGTACTGTTTCCAGATCATATCAAATCATATATTTACACAACTAACAAAATTAAATTAATCGAATCAAATGTTAAAGCCACTGGAATTCGACATGCATGCGAATTAAAAAAACTTTATCATGCCATAAAACATTCTTTCAACTTTATCTTATTACATTTTATCGCAATTTATCTTTTTTCCTCACATTTTTACCCTGATATTTATTAGAAGAAAAAGAAATAACGAAAATGAATAATAAAACAAAGATTAATTTTAAGATACTTTGGATACAGTTTATCATAGAAAAAAAAATTCAATATACAAATAGTGGCGAAAAATGACGATTTATTTTAAAACTTGAGTCATAATTTGAAGGACCCCTTTTGTTTCTTTAGTGTAATATGAAGTAACATTGCGATGAAAGTTTTAATTCAAAAGTGTTAATAATACTAACATTTAATTAAACGCAATAATAACTTTTGCCTTTTATAATAATTTTCTTTTTTGATAAACATACATCATTAACTAAATTGACTAGTAACTAATTTACTGGTTTATTTTTAACCAAGATTGATTTAATTTTACACTTCAGCTTCAATTTTAAAGTGCAATATTCTTTAAAATTATAGCATATTTACTAGTAAATAAATTGGAGTAAATAATAACAATAACAATAATGATAATCATCATCATCTGTTTAAAATACTCGGGGAAAAAAAGAGACGTAACAATAAAACGGGAAAAGAAATTTCCAAAACGAATCGCCGGCGATAATGATAGGCGGGAAAAAGGGCCAATTTCGCGCGTTACCAACACGTCAATTAAAATGATATTAATTACTCGAGCGCAGAATGCCGGTCGGGGCTCGAGAGATGAGGGGGGAAGAGAAAAAGTTGACGATGGGATATCGATCGGGCCGACGTGCAATCGTCAATATCACATTGGTCTTCGGCTACTTGTGACAGCGGTGAAATTAATAAATATGAAATGGATACGAGGAACGTTGCGGTTGACATTCTCGCAGACAGGCGCCGCGCGACAGAGGCTCTCATTGCCGTCACAATCGATTCTATTTTCTGCCTTTGCTGTCGCCCTGATCGCGCGTTAACAATAACGCTGCTTACCGTTTTGTTTCGCGTCAACGTATCAGATTGCAGAGGTGACGGGCGCCGGTGCGTCGTGTTTCGCGCGAGCGGGTTTATATGTCTCGAAAACGCCGAGCCGATCTGCGGCGATTTACAGCCGCGCGTCGCCAGTCGCGATCCTCGCTTTATTCAACAGATCGCTCGATTCGTTTCTAAGTGGTTGTATCAATAAGTCAAAGGTACACTGTAAAAAAGGCTGTAAATTCAATACTCTGAGAACTGCATTCATGTTCAGACGAATGTGTCTTAAATTGAGACACTCGTTTATAGCATCGAAACATTTTGGACCATTTCAGTTGTGTGACTTTGTTTAAAGATTTCTTTCTCTTTCGGCAGGATTTTGATTCGTTTGGTATTATTTTTCATTGAATTATAAATGTTTTACTTTAAAACAATTATTTCTCGTAGCGTCGCTTTTAAATTTCACCGAAACAAAGGAAGCATTAAAATTCAATTCTGTTTAATTGCATCAAATTAAATGTTGGAAGCGGTTTCAATTGATAAGCGAAAATGGGGTGCCAGTAAATCGTCTGAATTAAGGATTTCTCACTACATGTTCCCCAAATGTAATTAATTTGCTATAAAAAAACTGATTACTTATCTGCGATCGATAGTCTTTATTTTTCAAAAATTGCTGCTAACAAAATTGTAGAATAATTAATTGGATACAATTAACTTTTGTGAAACATTTTATTGCATTTAATTTGCATTTTCAATTAAGAAAGATTATAAGTTTTAATTATGTGATCGTGATATAAACCACCAATTTAAGAATCGTGTCGTTTGTTACAAAATTTAATATTTTTTTTATGATGGATTCATTGTTTTCTTCTTTCTTATAATTAATCATGATTAATATTGTTTAATAAGTGTTAACTTTTTATAATTTTTTTTATTATTGCTTGTCGGTGCTCCGTTCATTATATTAAAAAAATAAACTATCAAAAATATGCCATAAGCGTTTTAATAATTTTCATTTTTTCTTTACTCTTCCCTTTTTTATTACAGCGCACTTACCTGACAACTTTCAAATGATATAAATTTACTTCGATCAACTTGAGACTAAAAATAGATTATTAATTGATCGCATGATATTGCAATTTGTAATTAAATCTTATAGGAAATCAATCAATCAATGTATAAAACAATGAAAATTTTTGCGAAAAAAGATAATCAAAATCACTGTGAAAGAGCAATTTTATATTTTCTGCACATTTATTTATAATGATTATGGTTAGTAAATTACAAAAGCTTGATTTGACGTTTACAAAAAAATATAAAAAATTGTATGCTTTTATCAATCGATTAGTTATTTTATTAATCGAATAGTTATTGTATCATCTATGAGGTTAAATTTTATTACAAAATATAACTGACGCATAAACTTAAAATGACACTTTCGGTCATATCTAAATATCACCCGAACGAGAACAATTTTTTTTATTTATTTATTTATTATTTAATAAAATTGTATAGTAGTTTTCAGTGTAGTAGTATTGTTGTAACTCAACATTTTTATTGCTTTGAAATAGAAATTTCACCATAAAATATGAATAACGCATAAAACTAAAGGATTATCGATTTGGGCTCGAATATAACCCAAATGAAAACAAAATCGAGCTCGATCGCGAGCTTGGTTGCTTTGACCGGAAGCTATGATAGCCGTGGCAACGTTACGTACCGAAAGTGGCAGTGAAAGCACCTTTTCTCTCGTACGAAGGGGTACTTAAGTACACCGCAAGCAAATAGGAGCGCACGCAACTGAATGAAAACGGCATTACGTCCCGGAACGAAGATAAAGAAACGACGCTTCTGCCCGTGATTTATAATGATAAAAAAGGACGATGGAGAAAAAGAGGAGGGAAAAAAGTGACTATTCCGCGATTTTATATCCCCGGCTCCATTTCACGAGCCATTAACTTTGTTTTGACACCAAATCACGCAATTACCCGTGATTTGTTTCGTCATTTTTTAAATAACCTTTCTGCTTTTCTCACTCTTGTTAATCGACGAAGCTCAAAAAAATTTCATGCTTTTGTTATCAATTAAGTTAATATATTATTTTAATTAAATTGTTTATTGAAAAAATGAAGTAAATTTCCTATAATCGCAGTAAATCTCACTTCAATCGGGAGTCTTCACATCATTTCTTCAAAATTTTTATAAAATTTAACTATATATGTATGTCAAAAAATGATGCAGTGCGAAAATTTATGCAAAAGTGACGCGAAAAACTCCGTGAAATGTAGGTAATGGACAAACCAAAAAACACCATTTAATCAAACATGAATAGTAGAGTAACGAAAATACCAAAGTAACTTTGAACATTTATTTCCCACAAATATTTATGTTTCGAAACACGACTATTAAACTGAATTTTCATGGCATGATTCAATTTGAAAAGTAAAAAACGAGACAAAATGTTACAGCAAAAGGTTCAAATCACATTTATTTATTTCTTCCTTTCGATAAGTTCCTGTTTTTCCCCCTTACCTTTAAAGAATATTTCATTAAGGAGCGCTTAAATTATTCTTTCTTTTAACATCGTAATTGCGAAACAAACGTCCGGATGAATTTACGACTCGCGAACATTACGCAAGTGTGGATGGATTGCTTACAAAAGTACGCGTGTCACGTAAACATTATTGCAGTTTCATTGGG
The DNA here is from genome assembly GCA_022817685.1 of Aradophagus sp. ZL-2020. Lineage (NCBI taxonomy): Eukaryota > Metazoa > Arthropoda > Insecta > Hymenoptera > Scelionidae > Aradophagus > Aradophagus sp. ZL-2020. Next base: position 14,186 of record JABFOV010000092.1, on the reverse strand, counting down.
ATTGAGCGTGCGCTGGATGATCACCTCGGAAGCTAATAACGCGAAACCACGAAAACGATTCCACGAGGAGTGTTGCAGTAAATTATCTACTTTTCTGCGCGCCGGCTTCTCGTTGAGCTAATTTGAATGGTTGCACGTAAATTGCGCAATTGAGGTGAAACAATGTTGCGTCGAGGTTGACAACACTTTCTGAGGTTCGAGATTCTTTTTCTTTTCTTCTGCACTCTGAAAAACCGATTACTCGCCGTAAAAGGAATATTCTCATTCCGAAAAAACTTTTCGCTTGACATTTTTACGCTGTTTTTGATTTATAAAAAGTTACTTTCCCGCCTGGCGTCGATATTAATGTTGCGAAATAACTCTATACAAAATTTGTTACTTTATTCTGAATGATTGCAAGTTAAAATTTATTTCTATTACAAGGACTTTAATTATTTGGTCCATTATTTTTAATGATTTTTTGTTTTTTTATAAGAAGAACCTACATTCGACGACAAATTTTTCAACGACGCGAATCCAAGCTGTACGGCGAAAAGTATCCTGCCGCGTGACAACACGCCCGAAGAATGTTAATACAGTTAGCGGGCCGCAATTTCGCGTCGATACTTTGTTGCTTACGAACTCATCAAGGCCCGCCCATGAATACAAATGTACTGCGCGAAATTAACATTTTGCGCCTGGCCGAAAGCATCGTTCCGGTGTAAAATGTGACGATCGATCGGACTGCGATCGCCACCGGGACCCTTGATCAACGGCAGCGACGACGTGTCAGTAACATTGTATGCGCCCGTAATTTTGGGACCCGCGGGGCCTAATGGCCGGTCGGCAGCACGACTTCCTTGATCTTTGGCCCATAAAGCCGGAGTCGCCGAGTCCGAGACTATCGCTGCGCCCTGGATTGTTTGCATAAATAGATGGATAGATGGCTCACCGGCTGATTGGTCGGTCGCGCTCGCCGCGCCCCTCCCTCCCCCCTGTGGTCGGTGCCGCGCAACCCTAAATTTCGCGTTTGCCCCTCACCTCGATTCCGAGCGAGGGTCACGCCCTCTTCAACAGTCGGCCCTTCTCCCGCGGTTCGGCCGATTCACGCCGACAACGCCAAAAAGTTATTTTCACTTTTATTCAATTTCGCCATTTTTTTTATTCCTACCTTTATTTTTTTTGCGGAGACAAGTATGACTTATTTTAACGTCATTTCACTAAAAAAAGATATTGTACAATAGGAATTGTGAAATTTTTAGCATGGTTGTTGGTCGAAATAAAGCAATCTAGCAACGTCATTGATTGAAGTTATGATATGATCGTAAATAGATTACTATATGAAATTGTCAACTTTTTCTTCCGCTCGCATTAATATTTAGTTGCTACTATTTAAATATTAAGGTTTGTTATACCATTTGATGTCATTGATTAAACATGCAAATTGCCAGAATTTAATAAAACTCGTTTTGAGAAAAAAAAAATAAATAAATAAAAATTAGCAGTACCCATTGAATGCGAATACCATTGAGAAATTTTAATATTGAATAATCAATCCACCGGCGCCGAAAACCGTAACGAACAGACATTATCCTCGTCGGGGCATTAATTTCGTGCCGCGCGCGAAGCCGTCCTCGCCCCTGACCGTCGCGTTAAAATTTTTATCGCCTTATTCTAATCTACCGGTAGGGCTCAATTTCTGGCCAACTCGGCCGGCCCGGTGCGGCCTACACTTTACGATTCCGAGACCGCGTATTTAGTCAATACACTCGACGTCTTTGTCTTTTTCTATTAGCCGGGGCTTTCGCTCGGTCGTTAAAATAACTTCATTGATTTCCAAGTTTGTTCGAGGAACGAATTTGCGTGGCGGACGGGGAAAAAAGTTAACGAAAATGAAACGCAACGAAGAGGGAGAGAATAAAGAGGTCCGAGAGGCGAAAGGAGTGAGATGGAAATGAGCGAAGAAAAAGACAAGAAAAAAGAAAGAAAGAAAAAAAGGGATATCGTGGTTTCGTTGACTGTCTGCTGACGTGAGGTTTACCGCGCGACCCTCGTCGGTTTCGGCGAATCGTTTCTAATTCCGTGGCGTGCGGGTGGTTATATTTATTGGGTACCAGTGCTCGGCGCACGAAAGTACGGCGGAAAAATGAATGAACGCGGGCGAATGAATGACTTACGTCCCGGCGAGACGGCCCGTCGGCTTTTAGCGCGCCGCGGTGTGTCCTATCGATCGAAATCCCGTGGGGAGTTATTAACTTTTCGCCGACGAAAAAGCCTCGCCGATTCGGCGAACCGCCGGATTTCTTCGTCGGGGCGTACCGCGCTCGGTTCTCGTCACGAAACCGTCGAATGCAAATTTCGCGCAAGCATACTGTCGTTCGCATTTAATTCATCGTAAAAAGATAATGCTTTTTTTCATGTATCTTTTCTCGATTTTTCGTTTCTTAATTTGCGCATTTACTTAATTTCATTTTTGTTTCGTTTTTTATTATTATTGTTGTTTGATAAATATATGTGTACATTATCACTGAATCGTGTAACTGTACGCTTTTCGCAATTAAGACCGAAAACAAAAGTTGACAATCACTTGGGAAAATGTCTGAGAAATGAGACATCGTTAATTTTGGAACCTAAGTATCATCCACCGTATCATCTATAAACGCCCGAAAAATCCCGCAACGCCGTCTTGTAATTAATCTCATAATTAATTGCGCGTCGTCGATGATTCCAGTGGCTCGTCGTAACTGGCAGCGAAAGGTTAGGCTCGCCAGAATTGTTGTTGTGGCCGGCGCAGCAGGTAAAAATAAATTTTGTATCATGTGTTCGAAATCCGAAGATGTGCCGAGTTTTAATAGCCTCGTCTCGTTACATTTGGCAAAAAAAAGGAGGAAAAAAACGCAAACAAAATAAGAAAGGAAAGAAAAGAAAAAGCGAAAAAACTGACGAACGAACGTTCGCGAGAAGGAAGGACTGGTCTATCCGGTAATTGGGTGTATGAATTACGGTGCGTAAGGTCAGACGGCTATTACTACTGAAACGTCACACTGTCTCGGTTTGTCTCCTGTTTGGAGGCGACGCGACGAATACGCCGAGCGGGACAGACCGATCGCTCAGTAGTAAAGCTCGTTTAGTGAGACAACTGTTTCACTGATTCTCTAATAGGTTCATCGTGTCAATCGTGCAAAGAATTCGAATAGAAGAGTTCAAAACTAATTCTAAAATTCACACTTTTACGTTCAGCAAATTAGATAGTTGAAGTTACAACCACAGAGTACAACTTACTACTTAAATAATATACTATGTGAATGGTATAATTATTAAACTGAAAAAATACCTCATCAATTAATTTATCTTTTAATTTAATAAACATTGAGTTGAATATATATAACGATAATTTTTACTTATATGAATCCTCGACTGATGAAATTCACAAATGTTTCGGTGATTCAAGTAAAATGGAGTAATATTAAGTATATTTCGAAGCTGAATTTAAAAATTAATCATGAATAACGTGTCACCGAAAGAAAAATTTTTCAAAATAATTATTAAATTTGTACGACAGCATTATTTGAATGTTTGTAACTTTATTTTTTAAATTTACTTCCATTTATATGAAAAATTGGTAGCTCGCATATGAATTTTTTATGTAAAATGTTGTAAATATTAAAAATAAAGTAACAAATATTGATAAAATACTGTCGTATAACACATTTAGTATGAAACATTATAATTCTTTAAACAAATTTTTTCTCAGTGTATTTTTTTCTTTAATGTAAAGTTGTAACTATTAATATACAATAATTTGTCTTTCTTCGATCTTTTCAACTAATTTCACCAAGTATTTTTTCACTGTACAGTGTAAGAGTATAATGAAGAGAAAAATGACATACTTGTTGGGCAAATTGAAATTTGTCGTAAAGCACAGTGGACTTGTTTCGAGTGCAAAAGAAGTGGCCGGCAGAAAAAGTGCACTTCTCAGGAGGTCATGCTTCGTATCAACGATACTTTGTGTATTTATAGGCGCTGGTTTCAAGTATGAGATATACCGGTCGTATCAGCATTGTTTTCCATGACGTTATTCTCGTTATTATTTATCGGCAATACTGTCAATGCGGTTGGAAATAAACTAACGATAATTTGGAAAAATTAATAATTTAATGTATTACTTTAAAAATAAATTTTTAATCATACCTTTTGATATATCTATGAATTCGTTATACTGATGTAAAATATTACTTTACTTTAATACTTTGATATATTATTTTTCTATATTAATTGCTAAATAACATAATATATTATTAATATATTTTGTCTTTTCAATTGATTGATGTAATAATTTATTATGTTATGTTATTACATTACGTGAAAATTGCATTGGATGCTATTTAATCGTAACTTACAAATTAATTTTATTCTCACTTTATCAGATCATATGAACAACCGAATTACTGATGTAATTATCCTGAGTAAATTCACGTCTGACTGTAAAAAACATACCATTACAATAATTTACGATTTCAAATCGCCGAAACTCTCAATCTCTTCTCTCCGAGTACGCATCAAATTTAGTGATCTCCAATGTGCCGCAGTGAAATTAATCGTCCAAAATGATTTTGGCTTTTGAACGAGTTCGCGAGGGGAGTCAAGGTTATCTCGGTCGAAAATGAAGAAACGACATCTGGGCCATGTAAATAATCGCCAAACTAATCGCCAAGCTTTTTCTCGGTTATTGTCTTGATGAGTTATTTTATGGACGCAGCGAGAAAAACGACCGACCTTGGCGAATCGTTGATTTACCGTCGAACCGGTGCTCGTCTTGTCAGAGCCATCGAACCGTTCAATACAAATTTCACCAAGCAAAACCTGCAATCTTACGCGATTTAATTCAGAAAACTCAGGTGGCGCTGCCATGATAAATTCGTTTAATTTTGATGAGATAATTTGCGAAACGTCGTGTCGCATATTAAGTGAAGCGCATTGAGGAACAAAGTTTGCTTTCTCTTTTTTCAATTTCGCAAAAAGAAATAAGGGTACGAAAAAAAAGTTTACTTTACGTTATATTCGTATGTATTTATGGCCGATTTAATCGTCGAGTTTGAAATTTAAAACGATTTGGCCAACAGTTGAAAAACGCGCAGATAAAAATTAATGCAAATCGGAAAGTTACGATGATTAATAGAAAAATTATGCAACGTTCGTTGTAAGCGGTAACAATTTTCCAAATTTGATTTCAACTACGAAAAATACTGAAGAACAATGTAAAAGAAAAAATTTTGTTGATGCATAAAAAAGGGAATGTATATTACGTTGTAAAGTGTTTTCTTTTTTCTCTAGATACGAAACGACTCTACATAATTGATGAAAGAAATCGGTTTTACCCTTTTATTTACGTTTCCCCCTTTTTTTCTACATGTAGCGAACATTTCCACAAGCGCCGAGCAACGCGAGTGACCTCCGTTGCGCTAAACTATATTTATATCTCCACGGTAAAGCGCGATGTACTTCGCTGCAGCTAACTTTATTGTCCTTTCTTTTTGTTCCCTTTTTAACGTCCTTTCCCCCACCACCTAGACTTGCATTTATTTGCGTCGATGAGCCGCCAAATTTAAAATCTCACCGTCCACCGCTTCCGTCGAGACACGCGGTGTTTCTGCCGATCAAAGTATTCATTCTTTTCGTTCTTCTTCGGGAAATGAAATTCACCGTTTTAAAATAAAAAAATATATTACATAAAAACTGTTGAAATCACTGGACGAAATTTACTATGTTTCGATATTAAAAGACCGTAAATTTTAATGATTACAAACATAGTATAACTTTTTTTTCAACTTTTCTGTGCGCTAATGCAAAGTTCATTCGCTTTCGACAAGTAACTTTCGGTGATCAGTAAAAATTAATTTAAAATAAGAGTCGATAATGTCAGAAATAACAAAATAAATTAATTTTGAATTTCCATTTTTTTAAGGCGAGAATTCATGGCATAGATCATCATTTCATCTTGCAATAAGCAGTAAACAGATAGGCAAAAAGAAAAAAAAATAGGTTGACAAAGAACGTTCCACTAGACCAGTGTTCGCAAAGTCAAAGTGGGACTTGGACTGGCGCTTTGGTGGCGTGCGTCCGGTGTGGTCCCGCAGTAACGCGCGCGTGTGGTTTACCTTTGTCGTGGTCGCGATGCCACGCTCATCCAAGCTTGACGTCTGATTGATCGCAAGAAAAAGTCGCGTTGCGCGTAACGGTACGATTTGAGCGTGTTGCCGTGGATGGAAGTGGTTCTGAGCAACGGCCCCGAATAGAAGCGCGGCCACGGATACTTATACGTATCAATTATTTTTCTCCTTTCTTTGGGCGCGCGCGCTCACGACAGAGAAAAATCCGACGGCGCAACGAGGCTACCGGCTAAGTGACTCATCCGACGCGCCGATTACCGTTCAATTGGAAAATGGCCAGCTACTTGCTTCTTCATTTCTCATTTCTCTGAGTTTCTTCGTCGTCTTTCAAATTCGTACAAAGCGATAGACCGTGAAATTAAGCGTACATCGACGTTATCGTGAAAATATGTGTAATATATATATTAATATTGATTAAAATCGATGTAAATGGTTTGAAAGAAGAAATATATTGTTTAGAGTTTGACCTGTTACTTAAAAGTTAGTTGATTAACAGGTTCCAGTAATTAAATTCCTAATACAAATCGCTACTATATTAATCATATCGACACCCCAGACGAAAACTAGGCTATTTCAAATTTTGGTCGAAGACTATGCCATCTCAAAATTTCCTGTTTAGAAATACATATAAAATTTTAAGATAGCATAGTCTTCGACCAAAATTTGAGATAGCCTAGTCTTTGTCTGAGGCATCGATATATGGTGGTATAGAAAATGTTTTTCAATTTCGTCGCAAAATAAGCCAATTTGGAAGCACGTGTCAAAGAATTCAAATTCAAATAATTTACTTGTCTACTACACTTCTCCAGAAATATGTGATTTTTTATGTATGAAGCATCTATGTTTTTCCTGTACTTAAATTTTTTTAGTATCTTAGACGTGAACATTATAAAACGAAACAAGTGTTTTAAAAGTGCAAAAAATAATATTATTTTCGTAATTTAGTTATTAGTGGATATTAATATGATTGCATTCACCATTTTTCAGCATATGTACTTTATGACTTGCAAATTACTTAATGCGTTCCATGAATTGAAATGTATCATTCAAAAAGTACGGCCAATTTTACGCGAAACTACGCCATTATTTACAATATGAATTAACATTTAATCGACAACTGATGTTCAACTTTTGAACGTATAGTCATCTCTTTGCCGAATAATAGAAATGCGAGAATACACTCTCGTTTGACAAAATTTAGCTTAATTACAACCTCTAAAGACAATCAAAAATGAAAAAAATGAAATGTTTTGTTTCATTTTATTTATTTCTGTTTGATAATAAACGATCTTAATAAAATTTACCGCAATTATTGTACATATTCGTATAAAACTTTGATCAGTTGTTTAGTTACAGTTACTGAAATTGCACAAAAATGCCATAAAAAACAAAATAAATAATGGGCTGTAGATATGAATTACAATAACTTCTTCATAGACCAAACTTAACGATTTCGTAATTTTCCAGAGCGATAATCCATATCGATAATAATGACGCGTTCAATACCTCTGTAACTGGATATTTCCCGTAAGAATTCCTTCCCAGTTGATCCCGATTCGTGTGGGACCTCGGCGATCACCGCGGGATATTATAATGGCATAATTTGAATTAAACCGGCACGTCAGGACGTTATCGCGTATCGATCACGCGCGTGTTATCGTGGCGGCGGTGAAAGTGCTCAGCGGGGCAAACATTCTTTTTCATTAACTGCTAACTCGTCGGCGACAGCAATAGCCGGCCGAACCATTACTGACGGATCAACGCGGATTATAAATATTCTAATGAGATAATATTCGCATGCCGGCAGACAGCCGATTACAGCGGCACATCGCTCGTCAAGGACGGACCGGATCTGTCGAGAACGATACGCGATAACGCCGCTCAACAATGTCGGCACTTTGAATCATTGATAACGATGCGTTACTTTGTTGCAAGTGCGAGAGTTCACAACTGTGAAAGTTTAATCCATTAATTGACTTACACCAAGCAAATATGCTTGTGGCTAATTATGTCAAATCGAGTTTGATGTTATGCAATGCAACAATTATATCAATCGAATTGGAAATGATGTAACTTGAGAAGCCGCCGTCACGTGATGAAAAACTTACTGAATCGATAACGGATCGTGACTCTTGGAATATGTTATTTGTTGTTAAAACGGTCTCACTGAAAAAACGATATCGTACAATATCAATTGTAAAATTTTCAGCATGCTTATAGGTCGAAATAAAGCAACCTAATAATTTCATTGGTTAAAATTAGTTACAATACGATATCGCAAACAGTTTACTATACGGAATCGTGCACGTTATAAAATGTGTTGTAGTAGTTACAATATGGTTTTCTCAGTGCATATTTATAATTTTTTATTACTGTAATATATACTCGCTTCTCTCTGTAGAAGGTTGAATTGATCGAACCAGATGAAAAAAGTTTTTATAATTATAATTATAATGTTGTATTGCATCATAATTAAAATCGTAGCGAATGATAATTATTATCATTTCGTTATTATTTAAACTGTTGTGCACGAAAGGAACGTTTACCACAAACCGATCTAATTTCATTGAACAACGAGTCAGTTAAGCAGAGGTAATCTCGTAGTCGTAGTTTCTGTTTGCTGATAAAGTTTATCGAAAATCGCATACGTCATGTTATCAAAATTTTTCATTATTTCACGCAGATAATACTAGCTATTGTCGACTTTTTGATGAATACTGCTAATTACATAACTCGAATACACACTACATCTTCGAACTATTAATAAGCAATTCGCAAAGCAATCACTTCATGAAAGAGACACATATGTCTAAATAATATCTTGTTTGACATTTCTCAAATAGTGATAAAATTGAACAACATTGTCGCGAGGAAAAAGTCCTCGGCTGATTTAAGTCCAAACTTTTGCCTGACTAATACCAGACGAGCTGGTAATAATTTCCCACGTGGGTTAATGATCCAAAATTAATAATTTTATTTGATGTCTAAAACTTTGAGTTGATTTGATTTTTGAAATAAGTATCGTATTAGTTTGTTTAGTTTCGCTTTGAAGTAACGTTATTTTTTTATGAGTGTAAACGCTGCGTAGTTTTGACAGATAATTCGCAATTAAAAGATATCAATTATATATCTAAAGTTTCGTAATTTACTTTACTCACGGACGTTGACTACGTGATAATCAAAAGTTCGCAAAATAAACTGAGACTCGAGGTGTGCGATGTACACGTTGCGATATGCGCTTTGCTCAATAAAGGTTCGTAGTCTTAAGATCACTATGACACGGACAATGATGGTCTTGATGGTTTCCGAAAAATATGATATAATCGGTAGAAACTTTTGAAAATAATCTATTTTGATAACAAGAAAGTTTTTCTTGCCATAAAGAATAATAATCTATGCAATTTTGCATCGATTAATATCGAGTTGAAAAATATGAAATTTGAAAGGAGTTAGGGTCAACGCTTGGTCAAACTTTGATGGAAAATTTAGAGGAACGAAAAGGAAAAATATGAATTTGTAAAAAGAATGAAATGGTTGGTAAAATTTGAAAGATTGTACAATAAAATTTGTTTGCAATTTAACTGATTGAGTCTCATGAATGCTCCCCTCCACTTTGTACATTGTACATTACCTTAAGGCACTAAGGTTGAAATGTGCGACAACTTAAAACGTGATTGACAAGCCGAAGTATACCGTATTGTTTCCTTTACGCTGATTGGTTAGTAGTACATGTGTGACGAGATTTACGCATAATACTACATATTTCTGTACGTTTAACATGAAACAGTAAATTGAATAATTAATTAAAATGATAAACATATCGTTATTGCAATCAACTTTTGACCGTAATAGTTTCAGTATTGTATATTAAATGCTTTTCAAATAGTTTCGCGAATATTTGTGGAATTCAAATCATATAAAATACAAACAAATGTATATAAAAAAGTAGAAAAGCAATATGTGTAAGAGTTTAAAAAGCAACTCATTTAGATAATTTGGAGATCTTCAAACAGTATTTGATTTCATAGTGTTGAGATTAGAAATTTAATGACACAGTTGCTTTGGTTCGATTAAGTAAAAATGATCAATCAATACTCGATTACACGCACTTATCTAAATTGTATTTTTATCCACAATAAAAATAAAATATTCTTATGTCACGATTTAACAGAACACGTAGGGAGTAGCTATATTTTTCTCAAGCTACTTTCACAACTTTGTACAAATCAGTGTCGAGTAAAAAAAGATAAATGCAAGTTACTTTTAAGTAAAAAAATAATAATCATTTCAAAACGAACTATAAATGATAATGATGTGTAAAAAATGAATGAAAAATATTGAAGCAACTAGTGTAGAATTGATGTCGAATACACGAAATGAACTAAATAGTATTGATCAAATATTGGAATAGTAGCGAACTTATCAGTAATGTATTTTGAAGATCTTCATCTACGACTTAGAAATCTAGATTTCTAAGTCGAGCACGAATTCCAAAGACAAAATTTAGAGTTCTGCATCAAAAAGAGTGTTAAAAAAAGCGCGGCTCGACGTATGGCTTAATTTTGCTTCCATTAAGCAACAACATTTTAAATAAACTTCTATATTACAAAAAAGTATTTCAACAAAAATAAGTGTTCTAAAATGGAACAAACAATTAATTTCAAAACGTGAATGTGTTTTAATCATAAATCAAACTATTTGCAATGTTAAAACTAATATCCCCAGTATGACTAACATTGCCCCACCACTTTTTGGTTGCAGATCAAAGGCTGAGGCACTCGAAGGGCAGTTTGGACGTATTGTACTTTAAATTTTCGGACAAAGTGGTGCAGCACCGCGTGACCAAGGCGGAGCTTTCGCTTTGGATCTACGGGACGACGGAATTGCGCGGCGAGGATTGCTCGCGCAATTTGGACATGGAGTCGGAGAGCGAAGGCCTGGTGTCGATCACCCTGCAGAGGATTCTGCGCGGCGTCGCCGAGTCCGGCAGCCCGTACCTTGGTCCGGCGTTCACGACCAAGCATTACCGGCCGATCGGCCGACGGGGCACCTGGATTACCATCGACATCAAGCGAATGGTCTCCGAATGGTTCAAGCACCCGCGCGACAACCTTGGGGTTTCGCTCAAGGTCGGCGGCGCCGGCGCCGGCCACCGCCGGGGTCAAAAGGTCGTCGAAACGAGCCCGGGGGCGGAGTTCGCGCCTTACCTCGAGGTCCGGACCCAGGAGCTCGACGCTCGCCGAAGCGGTAGAATTAAGAGGAACGTCGGTCTCAACTGTGACGAGACCAGTCAGGAGAACAGGTGCTGTCGTTATAAACTCACCGTTGACTTCGAGAAGTTTGGCTGGGATTGGATAATCGCCCCCAAAAAGTGAGTCCGTTTGCCGTGCATTGACAATATTTCATAATTTACGTGTTTTCAATGGATCGTTGGTTGAAGTAATACATTTTTCGCGCTTGTGTGCAAAATAATCGAAGACAAATATTATTTTGCGATTTCAATAAATCTACAGCGTCAATCAATCAATTTCAAATGAAAAAGTCTTTCTCAATAAGACTCGATGAACAGAAACGTTCAAATTCGATTCTATTTATTGCGAATCTTCTCGTGAAGAGTAAACGTGACGATGTTGTTTGCTTTGTCCATTTAATCATGAATGAAATATTTGCAACTTAATGAGCTGATCAATTAATTTCTAGAAAAAGGAGCAACCAATAACATAAACAATTTTTTTATCAGCATCGAAAGAGTCTTATATTCAATTATTTTAAGTAGATACGAAAACAACGATAAAGTAACAAACATATGTTAATCAATAAAGAATGTTTACGAAGTACATTTCGAACGTGCCATATCCGGATTACGGAAAATTTTTTCTTGCCGCTTTTGCTGTGAAATGCGAAATTGTCACTTAAGTGTAACAGATCACATCGCACAGAGCAGATTACAACTGATTAAATCACAGTAAAACACAATTTAATCGCTCGCGATCGTATCAATCAAGCAAGATGCGATCGAATTCTTTTAAGTGTAAATACGCGCAAACAGAATTAATCGAAGATAAAATAAAATATTACTAAATTTACAACTTTTAATTCTGGTTTCAACTATTTGCACTTAAGAAAGATAGAAAGAATAAAAACATGTCACATTAAAATTAAAAACAAATTTCAGATAAGTGAATCATAATGTTTAACAACATTAATGAGTAAGTGAAAAAAAGTAAAACTTGCACTTTTGTGAAGTTTAGTTATCATACTTCAAAGAATTGAATTAATCAGTAAAAAGTGATAATTTATTTCATTAGAAGAAAAAAAAATAATAATCTTAAATAATCGAAAAATTTCTCGACGTGCAATACGAAGCCATTAAGCATGAACATAATTACGAACAAGAAAGCAACCCCTAAATCAACAAACCGAACACGTGCCCGACAACCTCATTCTCAATAATCGCAACGTTCGGCGAAGCCATTGTCGGCAAATTATTCACGAAAAGGGGATTTCTTTAATGTTACGTTGGCACTCAAAGGCAATCTTTGTCGATCGATTTCGCGAATTCGTTTAACCCAACTCGAAAATGTTATCTTTTCGCCAGAAAGCCCGGCCGATCGGGGGCGCCATTAGCGGTTCTTTCCGCGGAACGTGTGATTTGCGCGCCGGAATCGCGCGAGCAACGAGTCAAAATGTTATGACGTCTTTTAGCCGATGTTTACATTGATGTCACGTAACACGCACTAACGTTTCGCTATTGTTTTTGTCACAAGACAAAGAGTCGCGACGAAACCGCGACTGATTTCGTGATGATTTCGCGGCAGCACTGTATTCACGCACGCAAAACGTCTTGTTGAAACGATACCTGTATTTAGAATCGCTATTTTATTACGCGCTCGCGTATAATCACATCGAAGTACGCTTAGAAAAATAATTTATAAACTTCAAATTCATCAATTTACATTTAAAAAATTTACTCGAATGTACCTACAATTTATTTATATCACAAGCACATTCATTTATTTTGAATATATTGGATTGATAAAATGAATGACATTTTTTATTTAAAAAGTTTTTAATTTGTTAAATTAAAAAAAGTATTTGAATTTACTAAATTATTATCAATTAAACTGTAATTAAAATCAGATATCAAAATTTGAAAAATATTAAAACATTCTCTGAATAATTATGTTTTAAATATTTAAGCGAGCCTTTTTATTTACAAGACATTTTTGTATTCAGGTAATGAAATTCTTGTAGGCAGTTTGAAACCTCAGTATTCAAGCGTGTCATTGATACCGTACTAGCGTGTTCGATCTTGTAACTCCGCAATTCGTGGTTTCGATTCTTAGAGTCGAAAAATTTGTAATGCGTCCGAATGTAAAAATAAAATAGCAATAGTTGTATGGTTATATTGCGAAAATCTATATCTAAATATAGAAGTTGGCAATTGTAAGTTATAATATATACAATAATCAACTTATAAAAATACCAATTAAATAACAAAATACCTACTAATTAATAAATAATTATAAATTCGAAGCAGGTCAATGCCTTTTCCGATTAGGCTCTCCAAAACAAATGAAAATGAAAAGCAAGACAAAGAGCTACTACTCTGTTTACATACGATATCAACAATGTAACGCGAAAGCGTTTCTACTTATTATATTTGAAAATATAATTCTTACATCTTTTCATTGAAAAAATTATATTACTGGGTGAAAAATTTAATTAATTGCAAGTAGTTGATGCTAATATTATTGTTATAATTTTTTTTTTTTTTTTTTTTTTTTTTTTTTTTTATTAATTAATTAAATAAGATTATAAATATTTTTTCTTTTATATACATATTCTCTCCCCCTTTACTTCTTTAAATCTATTTTTTATTTTTCTTATTTGTAAAAAAAAAACATGTTTACTAGTAAAATGTATATTAAAATTTAATTTTATGAGAAAAATTATTTTTTATAATTCTTGTCTCTTATACACTTCCCCTAGCCACAAAACCTTCTCTCCACTCTTTTACGCTTTGCTTGTCGTAAA
>JABFOV010000091.1:0-56467 GCA_022817685.1 Aradophagus sp. ZL-2020 | reverse complement strand
GGCGAGGCGGTGGAGGGGCATGTCATGGGTGGTGACGTGAGCGAGGGGGTCAGGGGGTCTCGAGGGTGAGATGTTGAATGGGGTGTGTAGAATAGTGTGTGGAGGGTGGGGAGTAGTTTTGTTTGGTGGTTTGGAGGTAATGCGGCAAGGAGGGAGAAGGACTGGGGGAGGAGGAGCGGGTGGGAGAAGGGGGTGGGGGGGGTGGGGGAGGGGGGGTGGGTGGGGGGGGAGGGGGGGGGGGGGGGGGGGGGGGGGGCGAGGCGGTAAGGGCGAGACGCGAAACCTCGGCAGACGAAAGACGAAGTGGCTGTGACAGGCTGGAAATTACGCGACGACGAGCCACGTATCTCTGCGCCGGCATTTCGTCGCCTGTGTGCGTTCGCGGTTCCGCCGACAGGCGGCGCGCCGAGGCCGAGACGCCGCGGGAAATTACATTTCGCGTGTACCCGCGTCACCTTGCCTGCCACTCGGATCACGCGGCTTTATTAACACCGATGGCATCGCCACGAAACTCAATTCCCGACGCGGCATCGTTCGCTGCATTCGCGATTACGACGGGACCTGGTGGTCGAGGGGGGAAAAGGGGGGGGGGGGTAATTGAGACCAGAAGAGCGAGAGTTTGGATTTGGGGGGCGTATGGATTTTGGATCAGTTTCGGGTCAGGTCATGTGATTCGATTGGAAATGGTGCTTGCTTGAGGATTCCCGAACGATCGAGTTTTCTGACACAAAAAATTTACTTAAAATGAGACACTTGTTACAGTGTGGTCGTGTGAAACTTGCACAGAAGAACGGGTTGTAATATAACCAATCACAACCAATTATTACAAACTATTTAAAAGTTATTATGTAACTTTTTACATAATTCGTCGTATAATTACGAATTAATTAAATTTGCATTGACCTATCTTAGAATAAATAAAAATATTACTTGAACATCACCCTTGTCAAATATCAAATTTTTAACTGCTTTTCGTTAATTTTTTTCTTCAATGTTCCGGAAAAATAAAATTAGAGATGAGTTCTAACGTTTATTTGGATTAATATATATTGACTTCACATTGCAGAAACCTAATATTTATCGCAAAAAAGTGGTGAAATCCGGATTGAATAAGCGTTGAATGAAAACAAAAATAGCACTGTTGAAAGAAGATTTGCGTCGCGCGGAATTCGGGACTCGGCGGTGGAGCTACAAAATCAATACGGCAAATGATATTTTCCACGCGACAACGTTTCGACTGGTCCGAAATCCCTCGAACTGCGCGGCTGTATCGGGAACGTTGCTCGCGAAATCGCAGACCGACGTTGCCGCGGCTACCGGATTTTATCCCTGGCTAAACTTGGGCAAAAAGTCCGACGGGTCCAGGGACGTCATACGATCCAGCTTACGATACGCTCGGAGGGCTATCGCAACTCGAGCGTAATATCTTGGTTTTTGGTATACGCATGTTCCGCCGGTCCGGGCCAAAGACAAGGAAATCATATCGAATTCGAGAGATTTCTTCTTTTTTTTTTCTATGGAACCGAAAGGACGGCCTGAAGGACCCGTCTGTCCGATATTCGTTTCATTCTTATCGTGGCACGTGAACCCTGTTACTTTTTTTCAATCGAATCCTCGACTCAGGTTCCTTCTTGTCGTTGGGCTAATTTTTGTCAACATTTTTGAAAATCCATTAAATACGGAAAATCAGTTCTCGCAAAAATCAGTTCACGTTTGTGATTTCTCGTTTCCAGAAAATAGTATTTTTTTGTTTGAGAACAGAAAAGTGATACTTTTCGCCCGATGGATAAGTTTGAGAAACGGTAGTTTCCGATAAATAATCTCACAGTGCACACTTTGAGAAACGGATAGTAGAACTAATTATCTGAATAGTAGAAATAGATTGTTTTTACTGTGATGTTAAATTTAAAATAGATAGTAATAAATAGGTAGTAAAATCGATCATGTCGATAATAATAATAATGACCTGTGCGGTCAATATTCTTGCGATTTTTGATATCTGAGAATTTTCAATACGTACATTAACAGCTGAAATATCAAACATCCAAAGATATCAAAATATACTATCTGACGTATTCAAAATAAATATACAGATATTTGTTGCGTGATCTTATATAAAAATATAATTATTAATTAACATTGATCTAACATTTAACATAAAACTTTTTCATCGGCCTTGTAATGAAATTTCAATCGGTTTTAGATCACTTTACACTGTCACATTGTCATCAGATTCTCATAATAGAATGATAAATCTTATTCCAAAGAGCTATTAAAAATGTTAATTTTTTCTCTTCTTGTTTCCCATTTTCTTTCTCGTCGAATTCATCATCCAGTCAAATTGATTACTTCGCCGCCAATTTTTAATACGGATATCATCAGTGCAATTCAAGATCGGGCCACCCGATAAAAAATTTAATTTCGTAAGAAATTGCGAACGGGCGATTTGCTTTGAAAATTACGACATATCAAAACTGGCCGTCAATTTACATTTTAAATGGCACCAATCCCTATTTTTATCGCCGAATCGCGTACGGTGTCAACGACACTCGATGATTTACATACAGGAAGCCGGCTAACAAGCGATCTCCTTCCTGTATCGATTAGGATCAGTGATTTCGTATCGTTCTCTCTAATCGCAGCAGCGTTTCATTTATGGTTTCATTTGTTGCTACACGACCGATGTAAATCGTTCGTCAATAATATCGACCTGAAATCGAGCCACGATTTATCATAGAAGCCGATTGCGATCGATCAATTAAAAATCGCAAAATCAAAAACAAAAGAACGACATTTGACGTCTCAAGAAAATTACTAATGTTAAATTTACGGAAAACTTCTCATGAGCCATGAGTAACTTCTTAATTACTCGTGATTTACTCTTCACCAGTCTAGCTTATTAATAATTAGTAATTAATTAAGTATATCCTTTTTAATAGCCAAACGATTGTTGTTTACCAAATAGCGTAATACTGCTCATGACTCATAAGTAATTTATGAACTACGATTTGGAATTGAACCAGGATTCATCATCGAAAGCGATTGCGATCGGTTAGACTTAAGAAAACGACGTACGTTGAACTTACGAAAAACTACTCATAATCCATGAGTAATTTATGAGCAATTGCCTCACACTTTACACAAGTTTCCGATCAAACGAATCATCGTAGCGAACTAATAAAAAGTTATCGAAACCTTATGAAACAAAGAATATATACAAACACGACTATAAAATGGCGCCATAAATGCGATTTCCCTTGCTAACCTAAATAACGATAGCAGGAGCAAACAAAAAGGTGGGACGGGAAAATCGAACGGGGGGTTGGGGGGGGCGAGGAAAGCAAGTACTTCCGGCTACCGTGCTACCTACTCGAATATTTTTCACGAGCGAAGCCTCGGCTTCGGGACTTGGAAAGTCTCAACGAGTTCGAGCGAGCCGCTTTTCCGTTGGTTGGCGCTTCGGCGTTACGGCCAGTTTTTTGGGCAGTAAAACGATCCCGGGCCAATCGTAAAGTCGGCAGTTAAATCACGGCAGCGGATGAAGCTGCAACGCCAGGAATTCCAACTTGTCCTCGTTTTATTTTAGGGAAACTTTATTCCTAGATCCAATGTTATTCGGCGAATTAAATTTTTCGAATGCTCGAGAAGATTTGGCGCAGAAAAAAAAAGAAGTGGTGACTAATTTGTGGACGTTATTAGATAAAAAAAAAAGTGGACATGTTTTAAACAGTAATTTATCGAACACAGACGCTTCATTTATTGTACATTTTCATTCAAGTAGAAAAAAGCAATTGGAAATTGTTAATTGATGTGAGATATCGATTATACTTTACCGGCAGAAACTGGAGAATAATTAAATATGATCGAAAATTAATTAACAATGAACTTTATGATGGCAAGTTAACTTGACAGAAAAATATTGAACCTTCAGTGTCAACCTGTTATGCGTATCGTGAATACTTGTTATAAATCGGTTTTCAAAAATAAATAACCGAAGTAATAAAGTGAAACAAACGCGAGGAAAATTTACCTGGCGAATAAATTTCGATTAAATAATTGTGACAAAGCGGACGATCGCGGTCGGGAAAAAAAGGTGAAACTGACAGAACTACAAATGTGGCCGGCGTCGATAAATTTTCACACTTCATAAAATTGTCAGATCACTTTAATTTTGGCCGGGCGAGATGCGGGGGAGGCGTCTCGCGCATCGTCACCGAATTATTAACAAGCCATCGAGCCCGAGCGCCGGTTGAGCTGCGTGACAAAGTGCAAATAATTCATAATAAACGCTCGCTTTGTCTATTACCGAACGCAACCATATTGGTCTCAATTTAAAATGCATCCAGATGCGCGCGAGTGGGGGAGGCCTGACCGCACTCAATGAAC
Organism: Aradophagus sp. ZL-2020; assembly: GCA_022817685.1. NCBI lineage: Eukaryota > Metazoa > Arthropoda > Insecta > Hymenoptera > Scelionidae > Aradophagus > Aradophagus sp. ZL-2020. The sequence continues at coordinate 52,081 of JABFOV010000091.1, read as the reverse complement.
CGGCCCACATGTGTAGCTGGACCAACCAAAATACCCCTTAAAACGGTAACGTATTCTCGTTTCTCTGTTTGTACAGTAACACATTGACTGCGTTACAATGACGGTGACTAACGTCAATCGGCGTGCCAATTGAATAAGAATCCGTACGCGAGGATAAATGGCGTCGTCGGTTTTCACGAACAAATAAGCATTCCATTTGTCCCATTCGTCTCGACACTTATCGTCCGAGATTTTCGTCGAAGGGGGTTATCTTATCCGAACTTTTGTTTGACGTTTAGTTCGTTTGTTTTAATTTGTTTGTCATTTTCAAATCACTTTTATCTTTGTTTTGTTGTACGTAATTTTCAGTGAAATGAAAAATGTAACGTTGGTATCTTGAGATTATAGTAATCACCAAATGATGTATTTTAAAATGAATTTTCAATATATCAGGAGTATAAAATCAATATATTGTCATTATATTGTTATTGTATTGATCTAAAATATTCTCAACATACTAGTATTTTTTTCTACTTATAATAGGTTATAGAAATATTTTTTGTTTTTCATTTCAATATTACTTTTCAATAGCGAGTTTGTTCGATTTGGTTAATTTTGTAAAAATTAAATTAACTATTAATTCCTATTAGCGACCCGAGAAAAAACTTTGTTCTCCAAAATCGGTGTCCTGCACAGGCCTAACTTCCTCCCTTTTTTCGGCCGAAAACTAATCGTGATTCCGTAACTCAACACCAGCGCTCCCTTAAAAATCCTCGGACTAAATATTTGTACACAAAGTAATACCACAAAGAAATCGCCGAGGATCCTTATTATTCAAAATCGACTTGTTATCGGATTACGAGAAACAGTCTTCTGTTCGAGACAAGGAACAAGGCTGGGACCGATGTTTCCGTATTGTTCTAGTTGGGCCCTGAAAAACAGTTAATCGGCCCAAATTCGTCTGAAAACAAAGCATCGATGGTAGATATCGACATATTTTTCCGACGAAAATTCGCCCGAACTGGTTACAAACAAAAGAACTGGACCAATGAAATTAGCCGTAGTTATTCGAAACTTTAGGTAGAAAATAAAATGTAGGTTTATCCGTCTTTAATCATGACCGGGACCAGTTAGTATTTTGGTAAAGCCATTGATGATTTGCTTGTTATCAGATTAAAAAGAAATAGTATTAATATTCTGGTGGTAATGAGTATAAGTATTGTGGTATTGAAATTGTAAATTACACGAAAAATTGCATTTGCTGAAGAAGAATTAATCATAGCTGCATAATGAAAATTAAAAAAATGCATTTTTATGCAGAAATCGTTTTTTTTTATCATCCGATTTCCGCTGGTAAAACAGTAGCACCGTATATATATAATTTCCCTTTATTATAAAAAAAAAAAAAAAAAACAATTCTCCTTTACCGACAAATACGCAGCTACAGTGCTTTTCTTTTTTCTTCAGTGTTCAGTAAAGCAAACAGATAACAAAAATCTCTATTTGGATAGTATCATGAGGTAGTTGTAACTGAGATGTTTTGGTATAACCAAGTCAAAAAATCGAATGAGCTGCCGTTACATATAATTTAGCACAGCAGGTTCGGCCCACCTGAGTTGTAGATGGCGCAGTTTAAAATATCAATAATCCATCTGAGTTGTAGATGGCGCACTTTGCAATACAGATGGCATTAATCTCGAAGCATACAATTACTTACGATATACATTTTTAAATCACTATTTGCATTCTATACATTACAATATAAAACAAATGGAACACGTATTGTACAATATGATTTCCTTGGTATATCGAAAACATATTACGGAATTTCATTTTATAAAATAACTTATACATATTTATATTTCTATGGACGAATATAATAATTCGTCAAGCATACATACAACTATTTTTCTCAGTATAGCAAATGATTTCGCGTTATTTTCGAGGACCGAAAACCGAAGGGTCCTAGTTGTTTCGCTGCGAGATGAGCATCTCTGAGTGGTAATCCGGCTGGATTCGGGATCGGGGTGGAACCGCGTTCGACTACTCGGTATCCTGTCAGGAGAGCGGATCGCCCAGGTGCGCGGCAACGCTTGGGGAAGGGTCGTGCCCCGCTCGGTCCCGCGACCCCTCTCGCTCGTGGGTCCGCAAGCGGCCCAGCAGGAGGGTGCCGCCGGCTACCTGGGCACCGCTCGGGCGCCCAACTGTCTACCGATCCTGCCGCGGCCGATCTCTCGCGTCGGCGGAGTCGTGATTTCTCCGACTCGGGCTCGCGTCGCTCCGGCCCAGCGGCTCTCAGCCGCCCCGGCGCGCTCCACTCTGGTACCGGGAATTCGGCCGCGCCATCTGCCCGCGATGACGTCACTCGGGAAAATCGCTCGCTTCGACGGATCAAACTCGTCGTAAGGGCTTGGACGATTTTATTTTGATGATGATTTTCACGTAACTGGGGGATAGATTTTAAGATTCATTGATTGTTTTCCGCGGTGGGTGCTAATACGAAAATAAAATTACAAAGTAAAAAATTGTTTCAATGAAAAATATTTGTTAATCCCAGCGTAACTCGTAAAAAAAAACAAAAAAAAAAAAAATAAAACTTTGTAAATTATTTTTATATAAAGGTTAATCTGCCTCACATAACAAGTGAAAAATATAAAGTCAAAGATTTATGTGCAAAAATACTTTTACGTACAAAAATATCATTATCATTATCATTTACACATCTTATTTACTACTAAATTCTATCTAAATTGTTGGAAAAAAAAAAATTACGAACCCTCAACCCACTTGAATTGCAATCATAAATGTAATAATAATTTTCAAATTCAATTACTCGCATTTACATTTACATTCGCGCATTATTTCTATTCCAACAAAACAAAGGGAACAAAGAAGCATATTTTGTCTCGTAAAATGTCAATTCGTTGGTCGTAAAATATTACGGAATATTCAGTAATGTAACACTCCGACCAATATTTTGCGCAGGTTGAATTTATATAATGGCCACTATTTATAAACTTGTTTATCTAAGAGCAACAGATTTTGAGGCCCGATGGCACGGAAAAACTTTGTCCTTGCATTATACGCATTAAAGCAAACGCCTGTACGTGTGCGCCCTGACATATGTGTGCGTTTGTGTGCGCCTCTATACACGAAAAATCATTGCTTGCGACGGTCTTTCACTTTCCTTTGTCACGGATTTTACCCCGAAATGTATATTGGAAATATCAGTGCTGCATAGATGCACGCATTGTGTCGAGATTAAATGGAAATATGATGGCGTATTATTTGTAAGCAATTGCCTATTACGTTTTTCTCCTCATTTTGTTTAACTCAATCAAGGAAACGGGAGTAAATTAAAATAATATTTCACTTTTTATCTTGACTTTTCGCGTCGGCCCATTCAATATAAAAATTCAATTTGACGCTATATTTTTACACGGAGAAAACATTCAACAAAGTCTGTGACACATATGGAAGTATCTGAAAAATATCTAACATTTGTTATACAATCCAATGAAATGTAGCTCAAAGCAACGAATACGGTAGATATACAACGCTTTGATATTTAAAAAAAGAAAGTAATAAATTCCTTGGCATAAAATACACGAAAATATTTTTGATTATAAAATATGAAGTTTTTAATTAAACAAAAATTAATTTTCATAAAGTTTTTTCTTTTTTCAAGTATCGTATACTAAAATAATACCTTTCAATGTGAACTTTGTCAATTTGATTATACTGAAGATAATTAAGAATTTGTTTGTAATTAGACAAGAAATTTTATGTATCTAAATAATCTAATAAAAATGAAGTACATCAATGTTAACTATTTGTATAATTAATTTAATTATCCATTTTCCAACTCAGATTTACTATCAGTATTGTATTTTTGAATACCTAATTCTTTCAGTGCAAATAGGAAACTGGAATACCTTCGGTGAAAATAATGACTTTATCTTCATTAAAAATGATAATCATAAAATGTATGCAGACAGTTTATAAATATTTACCGACATATATCCGGATCTTTTTATTTCACATCTCGTTACACATTTCAACTTGACTTTTCATCGCCGAAATTTATTCGACTTTTTGCAACTTTCCATTCAAGTTGCATAAACGTTCACTTCCAGCTCACAATGTATTTCAATAGTTATCTAAACGAGTTAGTTGTCAAACAAGAACTTACATTAGCCACGTCCAAGCGATCTTTTATTAACCTCCGTTAACTCGCGAATTGTGTTTCAAATAAGTTTTTGTTTTCCAGCGCGAGCCTTCCGCCGCCGGTGGTCCCCAAAAGACCTACTTTTTAATGCCTTTTCATAGCCCCGTCTCGTGCATAATTTGAATACATTTTACGTAAGAATAACGCCGCTCGATTTCGAACTAGATCGCACAATATTCGGCGTGTCTCCGAAAGACCGATTCAAATTCAAACTTTTTGTTCTTCGCGCATTGTCTCGCGCTGAATGCTGAACGCCGAAAATGTACGCAGACCACCTATAATATTATAAATATTTATGCTCGTCGACTGAAACAATTTCTTATTTCATTAACGGTACATGGAAAGTTTGAATTCAAACTTTTTCTGTTTCAATGTAACGATGAAAATGCGAAACAAACTTTTTTTTTTTCGATATTAGTTTCATGACATCAAGTCAGACTGCAATTATATTCTTCTATTTAGATTTTACAAGAAAATGAAAGTGTTTAAAAATAAATGTTTCAACTTTAAGTAATTTCTAATTGTTGTTAAGTGCCGGTTATATTTTTTAAAAAGTACAATTCTTAATAAGGGACCTCATTAAAAATCATTCTTCTTATTTCTCATAGATTTCAATTTATATTTTACATCGACAAAATTACGATTGAAAATCATTTTCACTTTAAATGACATCTAACGAATTTTTTCAACCAAAGATAATTTTTTCATTGATCACAATACAAAAATAAAGCTGGAATACGTAAAGTACAGTTTTCCGCCAACATTTTGCAAAAAGGAATGTCAAGCAAGTACGGGCTAATAGAGGCTAAAAGTAGTTCGAAAAACGGACGAGAAAGAAGGGGAGAGAGTACGAGAAGAAAAAAATGACGGTCGAAAGGGTTTGACGAAAAAACGAGGTGGCAATGACTGCTATTGGCGTAAGATCGTCGCATTATCATTGACACTGTGTTTATAGTACCTACCACGCGTTCGAGTGTGACTGTAGGTACGAAAAAGACGCTGTGCAAATATTAACTCGGACAACAGTCAACGTTCCCAGACGTTGCTTGGTTTCGTAACACCAGTAGCAAAGTTTACATGGATCCCGAGGTTATCTAGTCCTGCGACTATTTGTCGACACCTTCGCCACTAACCGTTCGACTTTGTCGAATTCCAATGATATTTCTACGACGAACATTCGCGGAAGATTTATTATGATTGGAAGCACGAAAATATGTTCTATATTCGTATCGTCTGTTGAAACCGATCCCCGAAAGTCTTGCAACGTTTGAAGACAAAGTTTAAAAAAATTCCAAATTTGAAAATTACAATTCAATAAACGTAAAATCATCTTCATCAATAATCAATAAATAGATATAGATCATTTTATTGAAAATTTTTAAAGTCTTGAAAATGATAAAAATGTAATTTGAAAGGATAATAATTTTTGCAAATACTTGTTTACGATTATTAAATTTCTATTTACTAAATACTTTTGGAAAGAAAAAAACTCGATAATTAACTGAAACGCTCGAAACGTCTCCCACGTTTAAAAACACGTCATGAGATTGTGTCGCTTTAATAACAAATATTATCCCCCGGTTGCTTTTAATGTAATAGACGAAATAACAATGGATTCAAGTGGAACATTAAGTGTGCCCCGAAAATTCCCTTCTCATTTGTCGAAACAATCGGCATTCATGCAGCCCGAATTCATCGTGGCGTAATTCAATTAAGAGACCAATTGAATTATACGTTCGGGCACAAAAAGGATTTCGTAGGCCGACCAACCGAGCTTAAACCGGTCTTTCATCACCGGTTAAAGGTTCTCGCGAGCCACCTCCCGGCCGCGTCTCGAGGCGTGAATGTATATTTTTATCCCTCGCGGTGAAAAGAATCAAGACGCGCACGACGAACAAGTAGCCAATGAATGGATCCGACGCGTGCGCGTAACGTTCCCATCGTGAGCTATCTGTTCGATAACTCGTGTCGCGTTTGCTTCCGATTACTTGCTTTGCTCAAATGATCACATTTTTTACAGCACTGTTCAATTTTATTGATTTTCATAGATTTATCTATTTTGTTGATTCATTTTATTTATTTTATTCGTTTACTTGCTTAGTTTGATTTGGCAAAATTTTACAACGTTCCAACAGTTGTGATCATTTTAAAGTAGGAAACTTGAAAACTTTTGAATATTTTGAAAATAAAATTTGGCTTCCACCGTACTCCGCTTGATAAAATAAATTAAATAGCGGCAAATCGTATTAATTTTTTTCTTCATCGAAGCTTTGCACACAAAGTCGAAAGATTCCGCTCGATAACTTCAGCTTTTTCCAACCTTGTACTCCGAATTTCCACCGCTTCTCATCCCGCCTTTTCATTTCCTTTCCGGCATTTCGTTTTTTCCCCCTTTTTTCCGTTCCTTTTTTTCTCGTTTCCATTTTTTTTCTCCTTCGCGATTTTAACTTTACCTGGCGGGAATTGGTACGCCCCGTTCGTTCGTTCGATCGAGAAAGAATTCTTTTTCCGAGAAAACTGCAGCCACAGAAAAAGCTACCTTTATTATTACACGGCCGTGTAACCGCGAACATGCATGTTTTCGGATTTCCAGCAGAAACATTGGTTATTTTGACAAACGTGCATAAATTTTTTATCGACGATATTAATTTTATTTTGTTTAAGGAATATTTTTCAAATTTAATAAAAAATTTTTTTTATTAACGTTTTTCGAAGTTGGAATTTGTTGATTAAAAAAAAAAAAAACTCCGTGCCCGTTCAATCGAAATATTCGTTAAAATCTACTTACGTTCCGAAACAATAAAAGTGTCGATCCGAATACTCGTTCGCATAAAGTGAATCGTCCTGGGATCATAACAACGGCAATAATAACAAGAATAACGAAAATAAAAGTGGCAGTAAAACGTTTGTGAAATCCGCCGGACGTGCGAGCATAATTCGCCGTCAAGGCCCGGGTCTGAGGTTCCTCGGCGACGGAGCGCGGCTTCGCCTGAAAATGGGTGTCGTGAGGTTTTTCAGGCCGAGCGTCACGCGCCGCTAATCCCTCCGTAGGCGTCGGTTCGTGCGGCCGCACGAAACTCTGGAATTTGGCTAGGTGCGCAGCCTTGCCCGGCTTGACACGAAAATATGACTAATTTATGATAATTTTTTGGTCCGCGTGGCGTGCAGTCTGACGGACGAAGGTCGAGACCGGGCTGCGGATTCGCGCTACCACGATCGCAGCGCCGTGCGGCCGATTAGTCTTGCGCGGGCGCGCGACTCTCATGAATATTTATCGGCCTAATTTGTTACGATTCGCACCTCGGGCGTGAAAACGACGGCCACGAAACCGGCCGGCCACCATTTTTCGGGCGCAAAAAGTTTGCGCCCGAAATTCCCCGCGCGAACCTTTTTCTTCGCTCCGACGCAGCGCCATCTGTTTGAGACGTTCGTAAAATATCGCTGCATCTCGAATTATTTTCTATTCGTGATGTAATTTATAAAACTCGATCATGAAAATCCGTTTGTTTTCATTTCAAATGAATGGTTTTGAATCGCAATTTTGTTTATATAAAATGCCGATTAAAACTTATTGGAAATAAGCGTTTTAAATGAACGAATTGATACACGTTAAAATGAAAGTAGCAAATGGATTAAGAATTTATGATTGAATCCGTTTAGTGTCGCTGCTTCCATACGTTCTTTACGTTTCAATAGTTCGTTTTTATGGGAGATTAGATGAGCATGTGGCCCATTGATCAAATATAATGTTTATTTAATAAAGATCAATCGTAACACCTTCCATTCAATTAATGGTATTTTCACTTATTCGATACTATTCAATATTGTTCTAATTAGATGTTTACCAGTTCAAACCTGTTGTCTAAATATGTCTTCTACTCATTTCCAGTTGAATTCAATCGGTCTTTTACTTTTATAAAGTTACAATTGAATACTATTAATTTTGAATTGGACTGTAATGAGAATGTAATAGTTTTTAATGATTTTCAATAAGATCATTTAATAAAGAAAAGGTTGCTTTTTTTACGAAATTTGATTGATTGAACCAAAAATTAACAAATTCAGCCAAATCTACAATGCCGTCTAATTTTAAAATCAATAAATTGTTCAATTTATGTTAAAAAGTGTTCGGGAAAACATTAGATCCTATTTATAAAAAAAATTGATAAAAAGGAAAAACAAACGCAATACAAGAGAATAGTAACTAACACTCCTGTATTGTTGCACTGGGCGCATTTTTTTCGCCAAAATTGTACTATTGGTACTGTGCAAAAAAAAGGGCGAGGCAAAAAAGTAAAAGTGTATTCAGCTTCATACGTTTACTCGCTGCTGGTTTCTTTTCTTTCGTTGCTTCTTTGTGATCCTCGGAGAAGAAGTTTACTTTTTTCTTCAACGCCGTTCCGCGAAGGATCGATTCGCCTGTCTCGTGCGCTCTCTTAAATTCGACAGAGAAATGAAAGCTTGCGACGGAATTTGCATTTTTGGACGCGCCGAGTGTTTGAGAATTAGATTATTGAAATATATTACGGGTTTCGAGCCGGACTTGTGTGGTAATAGGCGAGTCGGAAAAAAATAGACGGTTCGTTTAATTTGTTACGATATTTGTGGCTTTAATTTGTAAATGGCATATCTTGGAAGATAATGTTACAAATAACTGGAAATTGAAACTTTTGATAAAAAAAAAAATTTTATTGCCCAAAGAAAACCTTATATGATCCACACATGTACCATATATGTACCATACCACACTATATGTTTTATATATAGTAGGATATATACCACATATATATTAGTATGTATGCGGCATATATAATGACACAAATAGGACAACAATTTATATATGCTGTATATATAGAGGTATATATACTGTATGTATGTGATATATGCCAGATATATATCAATATATATACTGAGACAAATGTGATAACAATGTCTATTTCCGTTTACATCTACTGTAGACATATATGCTATATATCTCACATATATAGAAATATATATATGGTATATATATGGCATGTATGTTAATTATCTTACACTTCATTTATACATACCACATACGGCATGTACGCGGTAAATATATATGCCTGTTATTAAATATCTCTAAGTATAAAAAAAGTGCAAAAATCGTCATATTCGTCTTAAACTAAAGTATTATCACGTGTAACCACGCGGTTAACAGCCTGATAAACCAAAGTGAGACAATAAAATACCCTAAAGCTGATGACAACGCCCAAAAGGATTTTTTTTGTTTTTTCTTTTTCATCTGCTTTTATTCTTTTTTTATTTTTGACAAAACCTGTGACCTTTCATTAATCCTTCTGTATGTCATCGCTTTAAAACACTTAGCGCGAGAGGCCGCTTATTATATTAGGGCAACTATTTCACGCCTATTATTTCAGGGCTTGTTTGCTAGCAAATAGTAAATAAAAAAAGTGGCGGAAGAAAAGGCGAACGAGAGCACTAACAAGGCCTGACCTAGGAAATAACACATGTTAGCGCCATTCTCCAAACTTTGTTTCGTGAGCGCGTGTTTCTTGTTTCCAGTTTGAATAGGATTGTCGGCGCTCTTCTGCCATTCTTCCATTTCGCCTCTTTTATTCTCACTAAATCGCCGCGCACGCGCTTAGACGTCATGCCGGACAAAAGCCCCGCGCGCGCCGATCTTACGTGCGCATTCAGCTTGGATTTCACATTTCACGTGGCAGACTGAAACGTCGCTACCATTTTTCCCGCACTTATCGCAAATTAATCCCGGAAATGCGACGACGCAAACGAACACTTTGTTCAATTGCTAGGGAATGCTCCGAGAGGGTGGTTGCTACGGTGTCTTTGAAACATTGCGGTATTCGACTATTCAACAAAGTGTGTCAAAGGAAAGACAACTGTATAGGAGTAGGAATGTAAACGTGATATTGATTCAATATTGAAACAATATTGAAATTAAATATTGAATAAATGTTAATCGAATATAGGAATCTGATATTCAATATCAATATATAATTGGTATCGATGGACTGGACATTGAATTGATGTCAAATTAATGAATCAAATTAATGAATTTGATGCCAAACGGCATCAAATCAGTTAAATCAATATCAAGGCAATATTGATTTAATATTGAAATAAAAAAATGACATGAAATAAATGTTGATCGGAAATAGAAATTCGATATTAATTATCAATATAAAATTGATATCGATGAACAGAGTATTTGCACATTAATTTGATATTCAATTAATGAATTTTGATATCAGTGTCAATATTCAATTGATATAGATGTTTATTATAATTATCCATTGCTACCTTTTGCAATTTACAGTACAAAAAGTGCATTTTGTAAATAATCGAACTACAGTGTTCATATTTGTCCACCTACATATTGGATTGAACCAACAATATTGTTATCGATTTTACAAAATGCGCGGAAGAAAATTAATCCCTGCGCACAGCTAATTTGAAAATATTAACCAAAGAATTTCAACCAAATAATTTAATTGAATCAACCGTAATATATTAGTTAAACAAATAAGTTTGAAAGCCCAAAGGGCTACCAACATAAAATTTAATTTTCCAAAGTTGAGTACGATATTTTTTCTATCAAGAAAATAAAGTACAGTTGGTATCACTCACCTTCGACTCGTGATACCAACACATTTTATTCTCGAGTAAGGAAAAATCTTTGTTCTCGATATAAAAAGAGGAACAGAAACGGCGAGCTTGACTGAGGCTTTTGCTCCGCGCGTAGTTGAAGGGAAATAGCGCGTGCAAGGCGGCCGTATCAATAACCGATACCGATCTGCGATCGAGCCGGCGAACGAAATAGGCCGCAATCGTTTGGCCCGGACAATGGTTCCGACCGAGAGGTGGCGCGCATATTTATGCAGATAAATATGCCAAGTGAAAGGATACACGGGAGATTATTGCCGAAGAAGAGCCGAGCCCTTGTCAATGCGCCGTCTCCCTCGAATTCATTGGCATTTGAATATGTTCACCTGTGACGCCGCGCGACTGCAGTTGCGAAAGGGTCGAGGAAGAAGGGCGCGAGGAAAAGATAATGGAGAAAGCCGGAAAATAAGATTGAGTCGGACCGCGCGCGATTTCGGAGCCTCGCAATTGTGCCGTTTTTGTCTGTGACAATGGCATTATTTCGCAGGTTCGTTGTCATCGCCGGTGCGTGAAAACGATATTATAATGGACCGGCGCTGCACAAGTGACGGCCTATGAATTTCATTTGCCAAGACTTTTTTCTTCTCTCTCTTTTCCTTGTTTACTATCGTTGGATTTGATTCGTCTTTCTCTCTGATCTGACTCTCTCTTTTTCTCTCTCTGTCGCTTGTCGATCGCAATTCGACCGATTGGACTTGCATCGATCGCCCTTTTTCTATGATGGGAAAGACGAATGATTCCAGGGAATCACCGGATCGTTTTCAGATAGACGCGATGAATTGAAATTTGGTGCATTTCATTTGAATTAAAAATGCATTATCGTGACCTCGAAGGTCAAGGGGAACGGAAAAAATCGATTTTGGAAATTATTAATGATAATGAATAATGACAAAGTAATTTGCAATAATATTTTTAAATAAAAAAACTAATATATTGTTTTTCAATTACAAATTATAGATTCAAAAAAATATCGGAAAATCACCATAAGGAAATTAAGATTAATGAATATTTTGATGAACTGATATAACATTAATACATCTTACGGAATATAAATTGGTAATAGGAATAAAAATTTAATATGTTACTTTTTAATTAAAAATTACTATTCTAAAAAATATATTTCAAAAAAATACACTGAAAAAGCTGAGATCAATAAAAGATATATCGTTTTTATATCATCAATTTATTGCATCGATATTAATTCCAATTGAATGACATCGTTGTCAAATATTATTGTGGATTCAGACTCACGAAAAAGATACGTTGACTAAAGAAGAAATTCTTGGTCAAAGTAGTAATCTATCTTCACACCTCAGCAAGAAAAAAATTTCTTGGGCCAAAAAATTAAAATATCTTGAATCTAACGGCGACGAAACTTTGCAATTTTTCGACGAAAAATTTTATGCAAGCGCAATAATGTTCGATATTGAAACGTTCTATTTATTTTTCATAACGACAAACAACTGATCGGTAAATGCAAACGCGAAGATTTTGGGAAGAGTTGGCAGATCATTCGATATTTCCCGCAGCGAAAAACGTAATTACCCGTGATTTCACGGTACACTTTTCGGAGTAATTTTCAAAGAAGTTCGTCTGAAGTGAGCGATGCTTTGGTATTTTCGTTCGATGGATTGACGCTGGAGGAAGCATCCGCGCATGCCGGAGGGTGGCAATTTCTCTTTCTTCACGGCGGAAATCTTGCCGCGTGTCATTATGAGCGATCTTTCGGGGTAGTGATGCGCAATAGGTGCTTCCCAAATACTCGTATCTGTGATTGCGATACATGTTATAAATATCACACATATATCGTTGTCGTTTTTAATGAAGTTTTATTACAATTAAATAATATTCATATTTGTATATGAATCTGATAAATTAATGAAAATAATTATAAAATAAATCAATAAAGACTTATTCGATACAAAAAATGTTTTTTAGTTTAAAATCAATCTTGATTTGTTTTTTTAAATACACTCACTTTTCAATACGCTTTAAGAACACTTTATTAAAATTAAATAATATTTATTTTTTATAATATATGTAGATTAAAAAAAAATTATTAGGTTTAAACAAACGTTTATTTGAATAAAAAAAAATTATTACAAATCAAGATTCATTTGAAACGAAAAAAAATTCTGTTTATTCAAATAACTTTTTTGTCAAGTTCGTATGCAAACGAACTATTACTTGAGACTTATTTATCTTGAATTATTTCTTAGTTATAAATAAATATTTTAATAAGTGCAATATTTGCAAAAATATTATCATTCAATATTGGCATCAACTTCATTTAATGATAATGGAATATTGATTAATCGATTATTACAGTAAACTGATTAATTTTCAACACATATTGCAATTTGGTATTAACGTAATCTTTTTTTATATAATTATACAAGTTGATAGTTGACGGTACTGTAAAGATTAATTTGAACGACAATTTTGTTTCCAAAATTTTTACGAACGTCTTATAAGTTAGATTCATTCGTAATGAAAAGCAGCTTTCTATTCACAATAGCTGAGGGTCCACTCAATTTCGCGCCTGACTATATGAAATATAATATATCATTCAGAATGATATATCAAATTATACACGATGCCTGGAAATATACGATTATTCATGGTCACCCTGGTCTGGAGATAATGCATAATCTAGTATACAAGAAAATCATCGAAATCTTCAATTTGTAATTCTTACAATTATTTAAAATACAAGCAAACCAATATCGTCAATTTTTTATTAAATTTATTTATCAACGTTATTTTAAATGATGAATCGATATTCAATGAATTAATAATACTAATGAAAAAAGGTAAACGTAAAAAAAGGAAAATGAAGCATAAAGTAATTAGGTACTGAAAAAACTTTGTAATATAACGTTGATTGAAAAAACACCCCTATAGTGTAAAAAAAAAGAAAAAAAAACCTTTCACATAGTCAGAAAATTTGTCACCCTATTACAACCGTAACATGTTTGTCATCACTTTAATCCAGAAACCATCGATAATTATGAATAATTTTTCTCAACGACCGCGTATCTAAATATTTTATAAACTTTCATTAATATCAATCAAATGTGGCATTTACGAAAGCGTACCTACTTCTTTGGAAAAGTGATAATGAAATATGCATGCATACAATGCAACAAAGAAAGTGAAACTTCTAACGTTAAAAAATTTACAAAAAGACAATTTATCAGGAGAATTATCCTCTCGTTAATTTCCATACTTTTTAAGGAGAAACGGAAATTGAATTGAATCGATAACTGTAATAACAAGTGTTCTCTATTGTAATGCAAAAAACAGGCATTGCGTCTTTTAAAATATCATATCATAAGTTGTGTATATATCATTTTTTAAACAAAATAAATCATTCAGCGAATATACATCGAAAAAAGAGGATATAAATATTCTCTTTTTTCTCACCGAACTATTTCGAGAATATTACTGTGAAACCAGCAATATTCACTGAACAGTTCAGTAAAATTTCCTCATTTTTGCCTTTTCCCGGTCTTCATCGGTTTTATGCGAATTTTCCTCCGCGTGTACCGAAATCGTAACCACAACAATCAATATCGTAAAACTTTTTTCATCGTTGATAAAATTAACGACGATCGCCAGAGCGAAACAAAAACAACTAATTGAAACATAAAAATAGCAGAACGGGTGGCAAGAAGCGCGACGCGCGTTGGGGGAAAAAGGTCCCCAGGATGTCAACGGATTTTGCAGGCGTGCTATCCCGCTTGTACGCTCGTTGAAGTCGTTGCGCGTGTGTTATTCCGCGAGGGAAGTGTAGCGCGTAACTGAAATCCCAGCATCCGCCTGTCCCCGTGCCCCCGTGGCCCCCGTGACCCCTTCGACCCCCGTCGCCCCTCCTGGCCCGGGACCCCTCGTAGCCCGTGGGTTTTCGCCTCTCGTTCGGCTTTCATCCCCTGCTCGGCCGGGGTTGCAGCTGCGCGTTTCGGCCAGGTGTGTGCCCCTCAATGATGGCGCTGTTGCCGAAGGGGGCACCACCTCTGCCGGAACCCAGCATCCCGGGCGCTGCGTTACGGCAACGCCGATACCTCCGATCGGATTTTATGACGGGAAACGGCTCGGGGGGGAGGGGGGCGGTTGAGGGAGAGAGCGCAGAAGTGTTTGCGTTTGATTCCGGACGGCAAATAACAACTCGGCGCAGGTTAGTTCCTGCGAATCATGATGATTTTTTTTTCTTTCCTATGAAGAGGAAAAACAAAACGACCGTCATGAAAATCTGACGAACCTCTGTTTCCCGACTCCTGAATTTCGATGCCAGTTTGAAGAATTGAAAAAATTAAAAACATTGTATTTGAGTTGTAAGAACAATCTGGTTTGACGTTGAAATTACGCAAGAGTATTAATTATGGGGTTTCGAATTCGCGAAATCGATTTGCGAAGGTAATGAAAAACGCGGATGCAACGGATGGAAACAAGAGGGTCGGGGTAAAATAAAACAGGCGCGGTGAAATAATCAAACAGAATTAGCCGGGAGAGGTTGGAAAAATTTTACACTTACCTGGGATTAAGCAGTTTTCAAGCCGGGTTGGGGTGTTCGATCGACGCTGATCCCTTTATTGTAAGAACGAAGAGAATCAGGTTCGGCAAAAGGGATGTTTGTATCCGTGCAGTATTACTGTTATTCATTACGCTCAACAACGTCGTACGGCGCTGTAAATAATTGACCGTAGCGTGTCAATAGAGTGACTTCAATCTGAATTGATGTAAGTTACTTGTTCGCAAAGCAGACACAATGGGGGTTGCGATACACGCTATTGGTTTCTCCAAGATGGTGCCGCTTTGGCACCGCTGCCGTGTAAAATGGTGTATTCTAAACAAATAGGCCGTAGACTTTTTCCCCTTTTTCGTAAAACTAACTGGAGCAATTTTTTGCTCGAGAAAGGTAATGCCTAAGTGAATACAATATAATATACTGCATTTGACAGCGAATGATAATAATTCATCTTTTTACGTGGTAGTAAAAAGGAAATTTATTGTCATTTTCAGGCACCTTTCAGTTCTTAAAAATAACCGGTAAATTGAAACTATAATGTAAGGAGCAATGAGCTTTAAATCGCTAAATTTAAAGGTGGAAAACAATTTCTGAAAATGGCAAAAGCATGGAACCCAAGTGTCTCATTTTGAGTAATTTTAATTGGTACATTTTAATCTGAAAATGAGACACTTATTTTTTGAGTTTATAATTTTATATTAGAGCTTTCACTACAATGTTGCGAAACTTTGTAGGAAAACGTTGACACTTCCGAAGACTTTTTAAATAACAAGAAAAGAGAAGATAATAGGGATGGCACTGAAATTACGACATTTGCCCGACAGATTTGCATCATACGTTACAGCAAGTATTCTTAATTCTTAGTTTAAGGAGAGACCAACAGTCGCTTCGACATTAAGCAATCATTAAACCTTTCGCAAATTCATTGGTCGAGTAAAGGGGACAGAAATACAAAGAAGCAACAAATATTTATAAATCGATGGTCGGAACGAAGAACCTTCCAAATTAGCTGTGAACATTTTCAATTTCGACAACAGGAATCTCCATTGATGAAGTTGAAAATGAGAGTTTTTCATTTTCAAATTGGAAATAGAGATTTTTCTTTCCAGCCATCGAAATAAAAAAACTTAAACTCTGATTTCAATTATGCTATCAATACTTCAATCTTGATTAAAAACTATTTTTTTTGAGTCCAGATAATATTGTTCGATCAAAAACCATTATTCTTGACTTGGGATAATTGTTCTTCATTGAAAACGGTTTTACTTGATTCAAGATAAAAATTCTTCATTAAAAACTGTTTTTCTTGAGTGAAGATGAAATTTTTTTTGATCAAAAACTATTATTCTTAACTCAAGATAAAATGTCTTCATTGAACAATTTTTTCTTGACTCAAGTTAAAAAATCTTGATTAGAAACTGTTTTTCTTGAGTCCAGATAATAATTTTCGATCGAAAACTATTATTCTCGCCTCAAGATAAAAGATCTGCATTGAAAACGGTTTTTCTTGACTTGAGAAAACCATTTTACGACCGTGTATCCTACATTTAGACACATTCGTCCAAAAGTTTGAACACTGGAAGCAACATTCCGTAACCCGCAATTACCAAACGATTTCGCTCGATTAGTAAATCGATCGGTAGTGAAACGAACGATACAATTTTATGTGCGAACCCACCGAAGTACGCATTCGTTTATATGCTCGCGTGCGCGAGCGCGACGAAACAATCTATTCCGTCATCAGCGAACAATCAGTGCGAGTCCGCACGTCCGACGCGGCGCGTAGGTTCCGCGCCCTTCCGGTTCCGGTGTTCCGGTAGGCTTGGCCCCGAGGGGCATTGCTTCCGTTTCAGGTGGGATACACGCTCAGTCAAGCGACATGATGCTCGCACGACCATCCCGGGGCCCGATTGTCGGGCCCCGATCCTGGCCCCGAACCGCGATCCGTCGACCACCTCGGAAACCTACCTGGAATCCGGTTTCGACGAGACTTCCGGACCCTCCGTCTCTCTTCCTCCGTCGCGCCCTCTCGCTCCAACCTCCTCTTTTTTCACCTCCTCCTCTCTCTCTCTCTGTTGCTCGACTCTCGCGTTTGATTTTATCTCGCTGGATCGGTGCGACTCTTTCTACACGTTCGGCTCTTCTTTGCGATTCGTTTGTTTCAGTTCCAACAGTCCATAGTTCACTGAAAAACACAATTAATTGGTATTATTATATTTTTGTGTTGGTATTATAATTTTTAATTGAATAACATTACTGAACATTTCATTAGCCTAGTAGTCCAATAAAAAAAATTAGAAGTACGACTGAAAAGTTAGTTATTTTTACTTAAAACTATCAATTTGAATTAATTGAATAACTGAATTAGTTGAAAATTGATTGAAATTTTTATTGAAATTTTACTAAATTTGTTGGTTTAATCCACTTTTTTCTTGATCCGACTTCAACTAATTTTTTGTTGTTTTTACTTAATGTCGCTGATATTTTTCTCAGTGTTCAATTTCTGGGAACTCGACTAATGCTAATGCTAAATTCAATCTTTTTCCCCGTTGCACCCTCTCGCTCTTTTTCATATCCACGTCTCTTTCTATTGTCCGGTACTCGCGTTCGATTTCATCTCGATGAATCAGTGCACTTCTTTCTACATATTCGGCCCGATCCGTTTGTTTCAGTCCGAATGGACACAAGTTCATTTTCAAGGAAATCGACTAATGCTAATGGAAGGGAAATAACGAAATGACAATCTTGAGCGAAGATCATTGTGTTATGATGTCGAATAATTTCGCGGGCTTTAAAATCAAGTCACCGGTGATTTGGAAAATGTTAACGATTTGAGTTCGCTGCATGATATTAAATAATAAATACATTTTTGATGAGCAATACAATTTCTTTGAATTAACATTTGTTTACTATACTACAAAATCAGCACCGACAATTAATCATCGCAAGTGAAACTCAATAGAAAAACTTCGAAAACGAGGTTGAAAATCGCATGTCAAATTACCACTGCCAACATCATGAACGACATATAAACTGACATTTAAATCGCTGATAAAATTGGTAGGCGAATTTCAGCGCACACTCATCTAATAAATTTAAATTGATTGCCCGCCAAAATAAGTTAATTAATTCGGAAGCAAAGCGACATGTTATGAAACGCCATTGGACTCCGAGATAAAATCAAATGAAAATGACTTTACACGCGTCGTTGCGGCAATAAAAAATTAAGTCGTATCCAAAGAGTTAGCAGGCTAGAAAAAAAAAAGCGAGGGAGGAAAAAAATGTGAACAACGGGAGAAAGAAAATAAAGAGCATAGGCTTGCGCGTGTATCTATGAAATCTGCAAAACAGTCGAACAAAAAGGGACGCGGATCGAAAGCGTTCCAGTTGATTGCGAGGCGGGAACCGATTGGATTTTAGGCTGGGTTGACAGGAAAGAGATCGCCGGCGGCGGAAGTGGAAATTGCGGCAATAACGATGGTACTCCGAGTCACTTATCGCTCGAGTATCACTGGCTCGTAATTTCCGTCATTTCCAGTCATACTCTGTAACTCGGCCGGGGCCGAACAAAGCGATCGATATATTGTGAAAATCGCGCTCGAACGATGCCACTGCGGCCCCGAAGCGATAAGCGCCGAGCTTTCCTGTTTTGGGCGCGAGGTGTCGCTGAAGCGCGTCGACTAATGACGCACGTTTTGGACCCGCGGCCGGAGAAATTGCCCGCTGCCGGCAGAAACAAGAGGTGCCATTAGGCCGGAACGACCGGCCCGGGAACGAGTTGTGATTAAAAGGACGATTTATTATCCGGCTGCTAATCCAACGAAATGTCACGAGTTTTGTGTCAAAAATGAATTGCACCGCTGCGGAGCATAAATAATTTCGTGACGCTCGCGAACGTTATTAACGACGAGCAGTTTGTTTTTTTTTTTTTTATCGTTCCTTTTTTTCGAGAAAGTTTTTTGTTCTTATTTTGTTTAACAAGCCGACGTGATCTATTGCATAATATTTTTGTATTCGTATGAAATTAATTTTTCTTTTTGGCTTCGATAAATTATTTTAAATACGTCAAGTCCACCCAGCCACTTGAAAGTACTTGATTGTCTTTCATTGTATTTCTTTCTTGAAAAGCCTTTTTTATGTATTCAAAGTTATCGATATAGCAAGGAAAAATAGTAATAATAACTAGTATTGTTTATTTACTAATAGTGTTAATTATACATGTTATTTTTGCTGATCTAGTAAGTGAAAAACTTTGAAATTGAAACGAAAATTTGTTTTATAAATGGGCTTGAGTTCCGTTAGTTATGTCTCAAGACAAAAATGAAATGTATTCATTAAAGTATCCGTATAATTTTACATTTCACTTTCGATTTCAAGATGTGATTCATTTCATTTCCTCGATAAAGGTCCAGGTGATTTTGTACAGTCATCGGTGTCGACGTGCGTCTGTTTAGATTCAAAATATCTATAGATAGTTCTGAAACCTATAAAAATGGCTCACGGTGTACATTAGCAAATCAAATTCGTAAGAGCTGAATAAACAGCGATCTAAAGACGTAAGTACGGTGTCGTATGGTGACGAAACGTGGGACTGTTATCTGCAATTAACAAATCGAACAGTTTGCGTTACATATCAATATGCAACCCTAAATAAAAATTGTGGGACTTATTTTGTAAAGATCTTCGATGAAAAATATTGATCAGGGGTGATAAGTTTTTCACTTCGTTTTTACTTTTTCGCTTATTAAATTTTGATACATTCAATTATTTTTGTACATAAATACAAAAACAAACAAGTTTTTTCTTTTCTTTTTGTTACAAAAATATTTGTTACGCCTATAATTGACTTTGAGTTTAATGCTATCTAGAACTGATTTGGGTCATCCGCATTGTAAAAAGCGCCACCTACAACTCAGGTGGACCACTAGCATTTTAAAAAGCGTGACTTACAACTTAAGTGGACCAAACCGATTGCGTTGAAAATTTGGTTATGATAGATTTAAAATTACAATATGTTTTCTACGATATACAAAAGACCCTTAAGAGTATTATAATAACCTGAAGTTCTAAATGATTCTCTTTACAATATGGCTATCTCAGTGTGTAAATATTTTCTAAACATTAATTTAGAAAATAATAACTGACTTATCCTTCAGCGATCAAAAATTAATCAAAAACTGTATTACTAAGTTTTCTGTCCCGAAAATATCGTTCTCCTTTATTATCTATACGTGTAACCTCCCGCACGCGAGGATGACGTTAACAGTTGGCCCTAATTTCCATGGAGAGGTTAGTTTGGCAAGCTTGTCGATGTTTAATGACTAATCGTTCGGGGGGTAATATCTAATCATGACGTCTTGCAGGGGTGTCGTGGGATAGAAACACGTGGCTGAAATATGGAAGGCGGCGAAAAAGAGGCACTCCTGCCTCACCTTTCAGTTTTGAACCATTTGTCAAGGTGACAGCGCAATCTTTCCCTTCAACTCGTCCTCCACCTGCCACTGAAACTCGATCGATGCCACGTCTTTCCCAAAAATGTCACCGACGATTCACCTATGGAGTAATTTCGCCTTACGAAATACAATTCCGAGCGAGGCTGCCGACTCCTCGGATTCCAGCTCGAAAAGAAAAATCATCGATACATCAAACTCTATAATTACTCTTCCTCGTGAAATCAAGACGATCTTACAACATTTCAATTTGTATCGAACTTGGCCGACTCAATTTCTCATCGCGCCGGGACAAATTTTTAACTATCTGTTTTCAGTTTCTGCCTGCGACCTTCCATTCCAGATGTAGATTAGATGGAAGATAATCAACATCTTCTTGTTTACTTAGTTGGAGCTAGACCTTCGGCAGACCCTACCTCCGATTTCGTGCCCAGCCGAGTGATTTAGATTTCCGTCGCGATACGCATAGGATCGGGCAAGGCAGATTCGACATTCGAATATCGCGCCGCAATCAGCGTGCCGTAATTTTTTCATTAACCTTCAGCTCTAATAGACTTATCTAAGCTTCGGCTGGCATTATCATCATTATACAATTCGAGATGATCGAATTAAAATTGCAAAACCATATTGATGAGACGAAGGCGGGCTCCCGAGAATATTGTATCAGAAATAACGTCATGGGATTTGCTTTACAAATGTAACAAAAACATCGAACTTAAGTTGCTTCGTATATATTATTAACATAAATTGAATTATTTTAAGAAAAAATTAAATTATCTGCAGCATCTATATCAATTCAAAAAAAAAAAAATTAGACGAAACTTTGGTCATCGGGATGTACGTTCAAAAAAGTACCCATTAGATACTTGGAATCAGTCGTCGATGATATGGTGACGCGAAAAATCGGACGCTCGTAGCGGCGAATGAAAAGCGAAACTGCGAGCTAGCCGCAGCGCTTGCGAGGCGCGATTCAACATGTAATTTCGCGCAGCGCACAAGTAGCATGTCTTTGCGGATAATTACAGTGTTTACGGGGCCCGCGAGACCGAGTTCCCATAACCTCGGTCGAGCGCGCTCGACGTACCGGCAGATGGCGTTCGCGTACATTTCCCATACGACGCAGTGTATATTAATTAAGCGACGGGTTCACCTGTGCAACGACAGCTGAGATTCCCATGGACGTGGAAATCGCATGCCGAAAGATTTGTGTGATTGAATTTTGACGGGGCGGTGGCGGTGCAAACCCCAACATCGATAAGAATTCAACCGCGGAAGCAAGTGACGAAAGTCAGCCACGTGGGAACGACAACCATTCAATTATCGAACGGAAATCAAGCTTCAGTGAATGAAATTGCAAATAAACGTACAAGAAAACCATGTTGTACAATATATGTTGCATTTATTTCATATTGTAATTAATAGAATACGAAATAGTTATTTGAAAAATCTTAATTTACTTCATGCTTTGAGATTAATACTATCTATGTTGCATATAGCACCATCTACAACTCAGGTGGACCAAATTATTTATAGTGATAGGTACTAGCATGATTTCTCTTATCATGTGATTCTGTTGGATCAACAAGATATCAGCGGTCTAATATCTTTCGTACCAAGGGAGTAAAAGAATCCTTTTTTGCTCTAGGAAGGAAATACAACAATTCGACAAGTCTGTAACTAATTTTTTCGTCCAACTACAAAAGATACCATATTTCAAGACAACTCCGTACAAATGTCAGTAGAGAACACTCAAATATACAAGTCACGTAATCGGCCTACATTTCTGAAGCACGATCAACAATATCCCCCATGCAGGAACCTCTCAATGAGAATCCCAAGCGGCTCGTTCGTCATCGGCCGCATTAATTAGCTCCAAAGTTTTAATTTCACTTTTCCTACGTCGGGCAGCGCGCGTTCGCTTGGTCACCGGAGCGTGACACCTTCGTGTTTTGCCGCCGGTTTTTGTCCGATTGCGCAAGCGCGGTCCCAATGCCGAACGTCGGCGTGGCGCGCGAAATTCGGCGATTCGCGCCGTTCGCACGACCTATCAAAGGCCCGAATCGCTTTCCAATTACTCCAAATTGCTTCGAGATAAACCGGCAGCCGGTTCTGGTGTCGGCGATTTGCATAATCCTGGTTTACGGACGAGAGAAGAGACGCGACGAGGAACGCGGGAGCGGCAACGGGGAAAGGAGAAGAGTTACAAAAAGCTCGGACAATGGAGTGGTTGCGGGCTTGCGATTATTAGCGACACGGCGGCGACTCCGCTCGTGAGAACCCCATCTGCCCTGCGACCCGAAGGGGGCGGCGATGCACGTGGAGGGTGGAAATCACTGTCCGCAGCCATTACGCATTCAGGCGTTACTGGTCGCGTGAGCCACCCTGTGTGGGAATGCCTTTATGCGCGCGGCTGATTTCAGGGGTGCCAGCCAGGAATGTGATTTTTCGACCGTGCTCCCGATCACGCGATCCACGCATAATTCATCGGCGCGATTCGCACAGTCCAACTTGACGAACAGCGGGACAGTTTTACACTCGGAAAAATAGATAGTTTAAAGAACTATCTATATAGTTCTTTTAACTGTTTGGGATAGTCAGTTTTGTTATCTGGAAATAGTCGACGATTTTCTGCAAATAGTCAAGTTAATTATTTAATAATCAAAGTAAATATCTAGATAATTAATTTGAATTTTGAGGATATGAAATTTGTTTCGTAACCTCCTTTGTTTGTTTGTAAAAGCACGAAATGACCATATATAGTATCAAAAAATATATATGTAATCAAAATGGTTAGTTATTTTCTAACGTTCTGGATAGTCAATCTGAATATCTATTTCTCTCAAATATCAAAACCTATTCGGATCTACGTGTCGACGAGAGATGAGAATTTTTTAAATAGAAGCAGAAATAAAATAGTGAGCATTACTATGTAACCAAAATTTAGGTTTGAATAAGTTGAAGTAACGTAAAAAGTTTACTCGAATACTATGGAAAAGTTGAAAATTAATATAGATGATAAATTAATTATTAATCTTGGTGATATTCGTTACCAAAAACATTGCTAACTTCTCGGAATTAGAAAATTTTTTCATGGAAACACCTTAATTTTAATATCCCCACGACAATAATGATAAAACAAACATATCCAATTTTTAATACTTTTTATAAAATTTCTTTTCGCTAATTAAAAATTGTCAACAACTATTTATTTAAAAAAATTAAAACCTCTGGATATTCGCTTGCTCGCATGTAATATCCTCGGAGCGCGCTCTTGAATTTATTTATCGAGACAAATAATAACAACAACGCGAGGGGACAAGCATCAACGAGCAGTGGCGTTAAAAATGAATTTCGCCTCGACTATTAAATCTGTTGAGCGGCGAGGGAAAGCCAGCGGCTCAATAAATTATTTCGAAAGGGGGTGCAGAAGTTCGCCGATAGATAATTCATGGGCCGCGCAAAAAGTGCCTATTATCCACGGTGTCGGTTTGTTGACAGGTACATATTGACATAGATCGGAAAAAAAGGCGACTGCGTTGCGCAATCACGTTGCCGTGACTCAACGACCGCTTTAATCGGGCCCGCGCGCACGCACACGTAATCAACATTTTTGGCTAATTACATTACAATTTTTATGTCTGCTGTCTGTTTCAGGTCGGATAGCGAGCGCAAGATGATGAATCCAGATACCAGCTGTTACGCGGAATCCGTGCGAACATGGTAAGTCGGAGGGAAAAAATGCTTTTAACAGGACTTTCGCTTTACTGCGATTTTGTCGCGAACGAAAGAGCGCGCGTGGAAAGAGTTAATTACCGGTTTCGTGTAGTGTGAATTTGAATAAAAATGCAAGATAAGCTGAAATTGAACGCAAGGTTAAATGTGTGTTTAGATGTTCGGTTATTATCACGAGGGAATCTTATAATTGAAATGATTTCAAAGTTGATAAATTTGAATTGTAAGATTGAAAAGAACAAGGAATTGGGTTAACGTTTAAGGAAGTTTTGTATTTTGGATGAGTGAAAGATGAAAATGTGGAGAATAACTTGAAATTTCGTGAATTAGATTTGTTGTGTGATTATTTATATCAGTGTATATCGGTTATTTATCAAAATTACAGCTTGCGTAATTATAGTAATAAAATTGTATAAAAACCTATGAAAAATGAGCTAATTTGAAGTTGACGTTCCTCAAAAACTGCTCAGAAAATAATTATGAAGAATTTAAGAGTAAAAGTAATCGACCGAAAAAAATTAATTTACTGAATTCGAGGCGTTTCTCTGCAATTTAAAAGGAATTATTTTCGATTAATATTCGTTACTACATAAAATTGTTCTAGTTAGAAATCGCTGAATTTACAACGTTAAAAATTCAACAAACGTGAACCTGAACAAGTTTTATATTCAAGTGCACCGGAAGTAGCAACCTTTAAACCTCATGGAGAAAGTGAAATTACACTTCTTTTCCCCGTTTTCTAAAATATTCATCCGTTGAATGAAAAACACATTTTAACGAAAACATACATTTTAATACTTGATTGAAACGTTTTTATGTTCGAATTAGTTTAGTTATATTTTCATTATCAGGTGTTACAAAACATCACTGTTAAAAGAAGTTACAAATCCTCTATTTATGGGAATAATCGACTTATTGTAAACTGACTTTTTTGTATGTGCGATAAATTAAACTAAACATTCAGTAAATCTAAGTGAATGAGATTATAGCTGGCATTTTCGGTACTTTCAATTGAAAAAATTGTTCTCATTAATTGAATTAAAGAAAAAATAAATTAATTAATTAAGAATAATTAATCTAATTAATTACTTTTTAAATTAGATTAATTACTACAAAATCAATAGAAATTCTCAGTAATTAAATACAAAAAATCCATTTTCGATCTCCTAATATAATATCAACAAGACAAGTTAAAATAAGATAAGAAAAAGCACACCAAAAAAAAATATTAGAGTACTTTTTACCGCAGATTCAGTTAAACTTGTTTTATAAAATAAATTCGGAAATATTCAAATAATAAACCGTGAAAACTGGTTAGAAAATCCGTCTTTTTCCCTCAATCTGCGGGACATTTCAAACTATTTAGTTCAAATGCATTAAAATTCAACTTACCGAACACGTTCTGTCCAAATTGGAAAAAATATAAAACCGAATTTGTATTTCGCGCAAGACGTGGTCCACGCACGAGCGCGAGCCGAAATCGCGAAACAAAAACGCTAGTTTTTCCACGAAAACCGGCCGACCGAAATACGGTCTTGAGCATTGTATAATCAGAAAGGCTGTGTCAATTTGACCTTGTGCCGAATAACCTTACATCACCGTCGATCGGTGCTTTTGCGCAACCACGATTTTGATAACGCAACGCTTGCGATAGTTTTCAGCTCGGCTTTTTACGTAAGCCCCCCCTCGCCCTCCCCCACCGCGCTTCCGGCTGCGTCACTCTCGCGATCCTCTCGAGGCCAGAAGACAGGCGCCGAAAGCTCTCCTCATTAAAGCCGGAGATCCCCCCCTCCCCTTTCCCCGCAAAATAACGAACGCGTCGCTTAACATTTCGTAATCGAGAAAAGTCATTAACTGCGCGCATTAATTCCGCCGTTATTACGGCCGCGAGATAACGCGCTGGGCATCTTGTCTCGCTCAATTTCCGCGACCCTTTTTTTCGCCCCCTCTTTCCCCCCTCTTCTTTCCGTCCGCTCATCTTCGTCCTTCTCCCAATTGTCTGTCTTTTTCGTGCCACCTCTTTCTCTTCTTTACCCCGCTGTCTTTCCGTTCATTCGTCTTTCTGTGCTTTCCTATCGTTAATTTTTCTTTTTATTTTTTGTTCTCTTGCTTTTTTTTTTATACATGCACACTCGTGACTTAATTGCGAGGGCACAAGAGTCCTAAGAGGCGACGCGCGATTACGACTCATCGGCCATGGAAATTAATAACGGAAGAACTCTGCCTCGAGAGGGCGCAACATACGCGCACTCGAGCGCGAGCACCGCGAGGGGAATACTTTTAATTACGCCGCCATTGGACCCGCACGAACGCACTCGCCGAACAAAAACAGTTTCCGACACACCGACGCTCGGACGGCCGTCGCATGCTGGACATTTTACAATTCATATTGTACGATATCGTTTTCTCGGTGAAGTTAATCAAGAATTTTTCGTGGTTGCACTGTAAAAACAAGTGTCTGGTATTAAAAAATTTTTGAAACATTTAAAGAGCTTCAATTATCACAAATTGAGAGAGTTGTCTCAAAAATAAAAATGTCTTAAAATGAGACACTTGGGATTAAAGTGTAAAGATGAAACGAAATATCCCAATAATCAATGTGATTAATTTAGGTTGACAATATGAATATCTAGATAACCATTATGAATATTGAAGTGATAACTTTTTTTTCTCGTTATAAAAAATAATAAAATATACAGTAAATTGTTACATCAACATTGCCTACCGTTGTTGCTTTTCTCCTCTCCTTATTTTTTTTTCTTCATTTTTTGTTTGTCATTTTCCATTTTATTTTAACATTTTTGTTTTATATGTAGACTCTTTTCGCGAGATAAGTGATCATTAAAAGAGAAAACGCAGAAGACATCTTCATTTCGTTGCAGTCACTAATTAGTTAAATTCTGAAGAGGGTTAAAATATATGACTTTTCTAATTAAGGTGTAGTGTTACAATTGCGTGGATATTTTTGGTAACATTTTTTTTTTAATTTATCATTTACATCACTGATACATTGAATAATTTTTAATTTATAATTTTCCGTTCTCATTAACTTGTAGATTAACTTGAAGGGTCGAAAAGTCACTGCTCAATAATGAAAATTATAATTATTAATTGTAAATCACCGAGCAAAGTTAATAAAATGAAAAACGCATATCGAAAGAGAAGACGTAATTATGATTTAATCAATATAACGAAACATACGTGACGCAACGCCGGCGACTAAATTTATGGTAAAACATTAATTACGCTGTGAAGGTAACTAAAAAAAGTCAGCAAGGCCGACGAAGAGTAAATTTTCGAAAACGAGTCTATAATACTTTTCGGAAATCCCGTTTTATTGCGCTTTTATTTGAACTAGAAACGACGGGGAGAATAATCGATCGAATGGCATGAAATGTAGAATAATGGCGCAATGCAATATGAATCTTTTTACGACTTTACAAATTTCATCACCGTTTTTACTTACCTTTTACATTACGCCGATATTAATTGCACGTTGCTTAACATTGCGTTAAATTGTTTTAACGTGTTTCTCGACGTTTTACTATAACGAACTATTTTTCAAAAGAAATATTAAATATGAATTCTCGAAGCATCTTCACGTATTTTGTTGCATTAGATTTCGAGTTATGAAACCGACGATTGCAAGCGAGGAGTAAGTTTCGTAGTCAATCAGAAATCCTATCAATCTCTCAATCAATCAAGCTTCAAATGCGTTCATAGACGTTTTAAGAGATTCATTTTTCAAATTTCTACTTCCTTTCAGCTGAATATGTTTTTTATAAATATTATCATTTTTTATTAGTTCGTAACATCTATATGCAACATACTATAAATTTATTATTCAAGCAAATATTTTTTGCTACGAAAGCTAGAAGAGTAAAGTTGAACAAATAATGCAAAAAGCGTTAAATTATTCAATTATTCTTTTACTTTAAATTATTACGTTTAAGTAAACTAATTTTAATTGGATCAACCAAAAAATAAATATTCAGATAGTCAAAAATCAACTTTACAATTTTATCAAATCAACCGACGTTTATTCGGTATAACCAAATATTTGATTGGCCAAATATCAGCCTTACAAATTAGTTAGTTTAACTAAAATTCAGTTGATTCAAACGAATCTTTCTTTGAGTGTGTTTACAAAATCTTTCGACACTGTAAAATTAACCCAAAGTGACGTCAGCCAAAAATGACCCCGAGGTAATCGAAAACAATTTTGACATACATCTCGCAGCTGATCAAGATATCATGGCGCGTCTTTCATATTTATTTGAATGTTCGACGCAGGCCACTCTGCGCTTTAAATAGTTGCAAACTCCGAATACATATTTCATGCGCAAGCGAACAATGAGCCCCGCAGCGAAACGCAAATAATGTTCGACGAAACGTGAGGACAAAGATTCTGGGGAGGGGGGGAGGGGGGGTACAGGAGCCGACTAATTCGAAGGGCAAAACGAGATGACGAACGTTATCAGATGTCACCTAGCACCTCTCTCGCGATGACGTCGCTGTGATCGTTTATCACAACACGTGACGTAGTCACGAGTAACGCGATTTGCTTCCGCTTCCCGTTTTCTCCCCCCCCCCCCCGCCTCGGCCCCGCTTACGGCTGTCTATTTTCCTCCGCGTCGCACGGCAAATCTCCGCGAAAATCGTTGTCGACAAGACGAACAACCCTCCTGTACTTTTGACGCGCGATTTGCCTCCAGCGCCACGGTTGCGACTCATTTCAATCTTTTTTTTTCTATTTTTACTCTCCCCTTTCCCAAATAATGAAAATATAGATCTCTTGGAAAGTATTCAAATAAGTTCGCCAATCGACCAATACATCATTATCAGCATTATGTGTAATAACAGTAAAACGGTTCGGAAATATCGAAGAATGAACGATGTATTGAGAAAACAACGTTGTCGCATTTATTGCATATTGTAAATTAGAGAATATGACAAGTACTTTGCAAATTTATATTGTAGCTTTATATATATATATAGCTTACTATATATATATTGTAGCTTACTATATATAAACATATTCAAGCGCCATCTACAACTCAAGAGGGCTGCTAAAAAACCGAAATTATTTCTTTTGATCAATTAGATATAGTTATATACACATTTATCTAGATTCGCAGAATCGTCTTAAAACGGTAAAATGAACGCATATATTATTTTTGAACATCTTTCCTTAACGACGCCAAGTGTAAAAAGAGCTTAATCAAGGGAAATAATTAAACTGCAAGTAACATAAACACTTTCGAATATTTAATTTGACCAATCAAATGAAAAAGAAAAGTACTTGAACTTGTAACATAAAGGAGGCAGAGTGGAACCAAAACCCCCGATCATTCGATAATCGATCGGCGTGTAAAATCACTCCCGTGAAGTGGCACGGACCACGGAGAGAGTGTCGGCGGACAAAGTGAGCGTTCGAAAAACATTGTCACGAGAAATCTTTCGACGCGCATTACCCGGTACATTCGTATAATGATTATTTATACGCGGCGGTGGGAACGAGGGGCGAGGGACGGATGAAAAGGCCCGGACGAGGGTGGCCGCGTAGGCAGAGCAATAAATTACCGAAAAGCGAGAGGAGAAGAAAGCGACTCTTTGAGCGTGGAAATTGTACCTGGCCGTGGAGTGCGCGCGCACTCGCGCGATGACAATGCGCGTTCGCGACAAAAACACCCTCGAGCGTGCGACCCTCCGAATGACAATGCAACATTTTATTATTAAAGTTAAGTGGCCGGGCTCGCGAATCAAGTGCGCGCCACTCATTATGCCAACCGGGTGGTTTTTACCTGCGAAAACATTTATGCGTGCTACGCCTCGTGTAACCTACCTTCGACGCGAATTGTAATCAAAATGTTTGTTTGCCCTTGAAAATGGCGTTTGCGGTCATGGAAACGCCCTCGTGCGAATAAAAGTGACCTGTCGTAGGTCAAACGTTCGAATGTAGAGGTCAAAGTTAAGGTAATCGAATGTAGATGCTGAAAGCGAGATTGCTCAAAGTTGTGGAAACGAGTAAGCTAGTTTTGATTCAATTATGGGAATAATGAAGCGATATAATTGATGTTGAATATTTTGTTGGATCGATAATATACGAGCTATGTAAATGTTTGCAATCGTGCAAAAATGTTTGCAAATTATTAATAATAGAGGAAGGTAAATATTGAGGATTTACAAATTTCAAGAAACGGCTTCACGGATTATGTTTGACTGGTGAAATCATATTGAGTCAATTTTCGGTTCGACTGAAGAGCAAAAAATGGGGTAACGTTTGGGTAAGCGTAAACTGTATAGAATATAGGTGGTAGTTGTGACATTAATAGTCGTAAACGGGGAATAAAGACGGCGTAAGGTGTAAGACAGTGGAAATGTCGAAAGAAACCCGCCGAGCCCTCAAGGGTGTGTTTGAAAGACACGGCAGTGATTAGGCTTTGCATCCCCACGAATGACCGTTCGGAGGGTCGGAAGCCGGAAAATTCATTGAGTTACTTGAGCGAGTTACTCGTATATATCAGCGTGAAAGGAAGTCGTTGCGACGTGGGGTCGACCGTCGTACAATCCTAATTCCTTCTAGGTATAATTAATTGTCTGCTCTATGAGCTGTGTCTTATCAAATTCGTGTCGAGGATCATTACCATTCATCATTTCGCGATAAATTGTAGGAATTATTTGCGTACGAACCGCTAATCTGTAAAATGTACGTGCGACGTTTAAGAAACAAAACTACAATTAATGTATCCTTGCAAGTGCCTTTGATAAAACACTTATCTGGAAGAAATTTTACCTTATTAGTGGAAAAATTGTAGGAATTAAAAGGAATACGCTGTGAAAAGCTGGCAAATAAATTTGTGCCACAAGATGGTTTTAGAAGATATCAAAAGCAATAATAAGGTAAGCTTTTTTCCAACGACAACCTGGCAGACACTTTTCTCAATGGCAGTTATCGCCGAGCGACTTCCAGACTTTGCGGATCTCTTGATTCACTTGTAATTACGTAGGGAGCCCAAGGAAGTCAACCCCGAAGTCCGGCGAAGCCGTTAAATGGCGAAATAAATGGCGCCTTGTCTCGGGGAAAAAATTGCGGTTTGGCTCGCACGAGGGCAGACAAGAAACGAGGAAAAACGAGCGCCGAACAATGAGTCGAAGTAAGACGCTCCAGATCCAGGACGTTTAGCGTGTCAGGACGTGACATGTGCGCCGCTGAATCAGAGCCCCTGCGAGCCCTTCGGCTTGTCAAACGCCCCTTCGGTGTCGCTTACAAGACAGCAAATTTGTCTTAGATAAGCAAAACAAGCACTCGACGCGAGGAACGACCTCGTCAGACCTGTCCGATGCAATTCCACTTCATTACTGCCACTTTTCTCGTGTATCACGAGAGGTGCGAATCAACGAGCGACGCCGCTGCGTTGACGCGAGGATTGAGTCGTCAAAGTGGATGCGCCTCCGTTGCCTATTTGTCACGAGTCGTGCTCACCCTTTAACATCGCACGAACCGGCGTTTGGATATTTAATGCCGATCATTTATTTCGAGAGCAAGAACTTGTTTCTCGAACAATTTCACTTCCACTTATTGATGACGCATTGACGTGGAGCGATGGAACTGGTTTCTGCTGAGACGTTTCATTTGCCGGAAGATAACGGCCACGGCGCGAATAAGGTGCGGGATTTCGTTACTTCGACTGATTACCTTTTGCGGTTCGATGGACGTAGAATCGTAACAATTATCAAACAAGGTTCCAATCATCTAGTAGACCAATGGAAAATTGAGGAAGGTGGATAAGTTACGATAAAAATATCGCGAATTGAAAAAGTCACGTTTGAAGTGTTCCTTGGATCCAAGCAACATTTACGTTGTTGAAAAGTAACGGGCTATTTGATTTAGTTTGCAATGTAAATTTGTTATCGACTTTGTTTCTTCTCGCAACTTTATTGTCATTACCTTAAATTGTTCAACCCACGAAAAACACTTGCAACAGTCAACTAGAAATACAATCATCGTCACTGAACACCAAAGCACGTGCTTTGTTGAAATTTCAATTTCCATTCAGTCTCGGGTTCATTATTTTTCAGCGATGAAATATAACGCGCGGCATATTCATAAATAATTATAACGTTGTTAGACGTTGTGCGAGTCAAACGTCATCCGGGAAGTCGTCGGCAAGTATTGCACTGCGATCGATTCCACGAAATCTCCCTTCCTCGTTTCAATGTCTTTCTTGCATTTAGTCCGCCGTAAGGATTTGCATAAATTAGATTTTATCCTTCCAAGAACATTCGTCTTTGTGACGTGCGAGTATATGTATATTTATGGGTGTCCTGTAATAGTGTCGTGCCTCGAAATGGAATCTCGATGGCTAAGTGTGGAAGTGAGCGGGGGAGGGAGTCGGCGCTCTCGGCGTAACGCGAATTCACGACTCGAGTATTGGCCGACTGATTATGAGTTGAGCTCGAAACGAAAGAAACGGTCGCGTCCACCCGCTTCGGCCGCTCGGTTTCGCAAATGTCCGAGCGAGTCGTCCAATCGGATCCAGGACGAATCTGATTGACAATTGAAAAAGGATTAGGCTTTCCGGGTGAAATGATACAGGCGGGCGAAATGATTTGCCGGGCACTCTCTCGAGCCCCACGTCGGGCGCCAACCCCTGCGATTGCGCAGGGCCAGCTGCTCGGGGAAAAAGGGAACTCCAGCTGCGCAACCCGCCGGCCGGGGGAGCGTCTCGTTTATGACAAAACGCCGCGTACGAGGGCACGGCGCATTAGGACCGGCGTCATTTTTACTGCGCGTACCTCAAAATCGTCATCAATTCTCGCAATAAATGTCAGAGGGGAGTGGCGGAGTCCGATTGAAACAATCGGCAGAAGAGTACAAATTCGAAACATACGCTCTCGGCATAATTTATGGGCATGGGCGCTCGTGGCGGGAAATTTGAATGTGCTCACCGAACGAAGGTATTCGTCGATTAATTTAAACGCCATTTTGGTCTTCACGCTGGCAGTTTACCATTATGCGCCACGTCGACGAAACCACGATTGACAGAATTTTAAACTACGAACAATTTGTCGTGAAATAAAATGTAACGATCCTGCTTGAGACGGTTAACTCCCACCCCTTTAACATTTCAGGCTGGAAAAATGTTAATTATGCAAATGACCGTACAAACTGCTCTAGATTCACTTGCTAGTTCTTCGCTAATTAAGAAGTTGGATTGGCTCGAAATCAGACAAACCAGCACGTTTTGACGTGGGCGTATCAAGAATGAGAGTACGCAAACATTGTTGTCGGATAAGTACCACGCACGATTGAGTATGAAAAGAAATCACTTGGTGCCGTGACCTTTTTGGTGTAAAATTTGAATAATTCACCGGAGCTCCCCTGGCCGTGTGTTTGCGTATCAAACAGGCTCAATGGCTGTTTCTAATTGCGCGATGAAAGATCAATAAAGTTATAGTAGGCGGGATATGCATTTTTGATGGACTACAATGACGGTTGATGCGAGCGCAGCGCCGTCCGTTGGGAGTCGCCGAGGGTAAGCGTCGTGTAACCGCTGGGGAGCGG
This sequence comes from Aradophagus sp. ZL-2020, assembly GCA_022817685.1. Taxonomy (NCBI): domain Eukaryota; kingdom Metazoa; phylum Arthropoda; class Insecta; order Hymenoptera; family Scelionidae; genus Aradophagus; species Aradophagus sp. ZL-2020. Next base: position 17,930 of record JABFOV010000091.1, on the reverse strand, counting down.
CTCCTATAAATATTTTATTGGCTCGTCATTCGACTTTATTGCTGGCGCAATCGAATCACGGGTCCCGCTGATCGCAGGAACGCAGAAACGAAACGAACGAGCGAGTGAATAAAATAACCGCGGCGATTTCTTGATCGCGTTAGCGGGACCGCAGTTAATTAACGTCGAGTCAGTGGCGAGGCTGGCGCGTGAATGGCCGCTGATTGGCCGAGAGACCGGCGTTGCTTGACGCGCTGATTGATGCCGAGGGCCCGCTCTCTGCGCAGCTTCCTGTCTCCTCGAGGTGCGAATTCGCTCGTTTGCCAAATGACTCGCCTGTCATTTCTCTTATCGCCTCGGCACCGAGCGCATAATGAACCATTTAAGGCCGACATTATTTTCTGCCAAATGTTAATTGGCTTTCGAACTAGCGGTTGCACCTCCTTGGATCTTGAAAATACGGCTCAACGACAACCAATGTAGAGAAACTTTTGAGTATCGGATTTTATTAACTATGAATGGTTCGATGTTTATGAAAATTGTTTGCAATGAAGCAATGAAGAAAATAGGAAATGTAAATTTAAGAATGAAGGTAAACACATGTAAATTTACCATATAAATCACGTTTACTCAAACCTGAAGGAAAAGTACGTCAAGTTTAACGCGTTTAATATTGTAAAATTCGTTGCAACATGTCAATTGTATTATAAAATGCGCCATCTACAACTCAGGTGGGCCAATGATATTGTGAAAAGCGCCATCTACAACTCAGGTGAACCAAATTTACCGTGCCGAATTCTTTGTAGTGATAGGTTATAAGTAACAAAATGAGTAGCATAGTTACTACTATATGCAAATTGTCACCTCAATTCCAATATGGTTCTGGGGTCAACTATATTGTTTCCTCAATGCAGTAATTTCCGTTTAAAAAAGTACTTAAAAGAACCCGGAAGTACATAGAAGGTGTCGCTGGCTTCATTTTTACCAACCAACAAGGCGTCATTGACGTCAGCCCCGAGCGCCGAATCGAATCTGGACGCAGCATCGGCAACAATTAATAATTACGGCATTGGCGGCAACACTAACCGCTTTAATCAATGTCATCGGGCCAATTTCCGATCTCCGCTGGCTCCCGTCCCGTCGCGTCCGCTTGCCCTCCGCCGCCGCGGACGTTCCTCCGCCATCGTTAACTATGTTATCGGCACAACTCCTCGCAGGAAATTACACGCGGCATGGCCGAAACGCCGACGCGGAAGTCACAATTTATCAATTTCCAAGCGCACGAGCGCGCCCGGTGATCGATACGCCGCCTATCGTAATATTCAAAGAAATGGATACGTCCGTCGAATTACGTCATTGTCGGCTATTCGAGCGATTGATGCCGTCCGATTGCCAGGCACACCTGTTGTGACTGATAATTGCTTACTGAGAAGTTCGGCGTTGGAAACAAGCGTCCTCGAAAACAGGTACATTTGCATCTTTCTCACGAATTTTCCATACTTTTCGAAAACTCGAGATGAAGATCAGACAGAGTCGTAAGAAATAAACCAATCGTCCTCAAATTACCAACTTCGATGAAACTGACACTCAATACTCCCTAATATTGCTGTACTCAATTTTTCTTTTCTTTTCACAGGATTGATGATTTCCGATTTCAATTACACAGAATTATAATTCAGTAAGTGAACTCTCGCAAGCTGATTGAATTCCCGTGGAGTATTAAAATTAACGATAAATTATTAAACCTTTGAGTGACTATTCAACAAAATGATCGCGAAAAACCTCTTTAACACAATTGGGAGTATAAATACCGCTTATTAGCTCGACTGATTTCCTTCGGCCAATGAAATGTTCAATAATCTCTCGCGTGCGCCAGTTTCCTGTTTACAAACAAATTTTATTGCACGAAAGCGCCAAAGATTTTATCGTCTTCCCTCCGATTCAGCTTCCCTTAGATCTTGAAAATCAATCTCCCTATGAATCGAGAAGATACCACTTTCTTCGTATACCTCGATTGATAAAGTCTTGGAGAGACCACAAAAAAAAAGGAAAAAAAGGAAGGGAAAAAGCGAGATGCAGTCGACCTCGTCGGCACTTGTACGGTACAAAAATATCGCGCGATTTGCTGGTTTTGAGAGGCCGACAGGTGCTCGAGGGTCTGGTCTAAGACGCGAATATTTCGGAACGCCATTCGAAGCTCATGCAAGTTTGAACGAACGCATATGCATATCTGCTATTTCGTCTAGTCATGAAAATTTTGCCTCGACAATACTTTGCCGTTTGCGTGCTTGGCAATTCTTTGTCCCTCTCTTTTTATTTTTATCATGACTTTTTAGTAACGATTTGCGTGTTTATAAAATGAACTTTGTATCGATAAACGTAGTTTACAGTTAACCCTTTGAAGCATAGTGACACCTAAATTAATTGATTAATTGTTAATTTTTTGAAGATTTAGAATAAACAAAATTGAAATTGCTATAATAATAGTTCGTTTATGATATGAAACGATACAAATGATATATTATTGATTGTTTATAAGTTGTAAATGATAATCAAAGTGAAAAACATTCCAACACTGCGACGTTTTAACATCAGTCTTTCTACTGCGAAACCAACATCGGCCAGTACATCCGACGAAAAACTATTCTCCAGCATTCACTCGATCCTAGCTAGAAACGCGACGTTTGTCTCCTCCAATAATAAAAGTAACGACGGGAGGCGCGCACCACCATTAAACAACTCTTAATCCGTCGTGGCTTCGTTCGACGCGAGATTAAAGGTCTCCCTGGCATCGTCGTCCGACGAAATGAGCCGAGCGAATCGCGTCATTCGGCGAAACGGAATTTTGCATAAAAAATGCGTAAAATCAGTTCGGCTCGATCGCGCCCTAAATCAAGCATGAAATGGCGACACATTAAGCTCGGCGTTACAGACTGCCATATTTAACCCTTCGACGGGGACGGAAACTACATCGATTCGGGCGTTTTTTTTCTTTCTCTTTTGCCGCGTGTGTCAACCTACATCCAAGTGCGCGGCCCGCGCGCACGCTCGCAACTGCGCGCAGGCGCACACGCACGCGGCCAGCAGCGCGATAAGTGCAAACTTTCGTTTCCACCCAACGACGACAAGCGACCCATTATTACGCGGAGACTGTGTACACATGGATTGACATGCGTGTACGCAAATAGCCGGCCGCGGGGACATTGTTATCAATGCGCGTCCACTTGATCCCGTAATAGCTGTAATTTCAGCCGCTGCTTTTCTGAAAATACGGCAAACGATGCCCCGAAAGTCCTGTTTCGCCGTCGATTATCGCGCGGCCGCGGATGCCCGCTGTTTCTGCGGAGGAGCGCTCATTAGAACGCCGAAGCGGCGCTTCGTTACGGCCAAAATTTATCGCCCCTCGCCCCGCGAGTTTATTTAATTAATTAATATGTATTTTTAAACTTTGTAACAGTCACAGCTGAAATCGAGTTCGAAATGTATGACGAAAGGTTGTGATAAGGTAATCAGTTTTTTTTTTTAATATTAATATTGTTATTATCTTTTATTTTGAATTTTTCGCGCTCATTAGCGGCGGGAAATTTAAAATCAAAATTTTAAATTCGTTGCTGGGAATTGTTCTGATTGTAGTAGTACGTTTCGTTCGTTTCTTCTTTTTTCTTTTTATGTTAATCGCGTCATTTTTGTACTTTGTTTATTCATGCGCATGAAGTAGGCTGAAAAATTAATTCACAAAATGCTACAATTAGACACGAACTTTGAAATATGTATCTCTTTGGCGATAGAGAGGTTTATTGTCGTTCGAATGCGTGGTCTGTGATTTTGTTTCAGACACGTATTCCCTTTTGAAGAAGAAAAAAAGGAGATATGTTTGAATGTTTATTATTGTTTGAACCAGTTATTGTAAAACTTCGTCAAAGTTTAAGTTATCTTTAATGTGTTGCTTGTATGAGTAAAAATTTAAAATACATTTTCGGAACTCTATTGCAGCTATTTAAATTCGTCGATAAATATTTTATAAAATCAACCTTATTATAAACAAGCTTCGCACAATTTCGTGTTGTTCTCAAACAAAAAGATAACTTTTTTTTAATTTAGAATGTCGAATCTTCTAAAATTATGGAATATTCTGAACGGTTGGACTTTTTATTTTTCGTCAAATAAAACTCAATATACGTTAAAGTACAGGTTGCGAAAAGACTGTCTTGTCGCGAACTGTTTCGTGTAATTAACCCATCAAAAGTCAAAAGTGCATAGTGCATAAAGTGTCTTAATACGCGCTCCTGAAATGGAAATCAATCAACGGTGCGCTGTCCACTGCAAGCGTGCAATATAAAGTCATCAAGCGCAGAAGCATCCATTGTCTTTATGAATGAATGAACCCACATTCACTCTCACTGTCCTTTGACATGTGTTACCATGCGTGTTATAGACTTCCATGTTTATACGCGTATAACCTATAGATAGCTGCTAATTGCTAACCAGTCTTTGTACCGTTGTTTGTGCGTTCCTGACAAAATAATTTATTTGGCGATACCAGCATTTCCCAATATATAATATATTGAGAACATTTTTCAGTGTCATTGTTCAATCGAAATTTATGCCTAAATAAATTGTATTTTTTTTTGCATAATGAAGATGCATTTATACATCACGAAAAGAAAGCAAACTATTTAGAATGAGAAATTTTGGAGATGTGGTGTAAAGTTGAGTGTTTCATTTTGAGATTTTTTTTTTTTTGTTTTTTTTTTTTTTGAGACAGTGTTTCCATTAAAGAAACAAGTATTTTAAAACTACTAAGCTTCTTAATTTAAGTAGTTTGTAAAAGATTAGTGTTATCTTTTTAAAAATATTCTTATATAAAAGCATTCTGATTTATATCATTGAATAAAATACAGTAGAAGAATGTCGAAATAGATGCGTATTCAGACGGGTGGAAAATGAGTTATTTTCTGCCCTAAGATAGAAAGAAGTAATGTCGGAGGTTGAAATGTAAACTTTCTTTTCAAGGGTCAAAAAGTTTCTACTTTCTGTTCGCCGAAGAACTTTTTTTATTTTATTCAATTCAATCAAGTTAACCAAAATGTATTGAAATTTGCAAGAGACAGAATTATGAAAACTGAAAAATGTAATTTTTTTTTTTTTTTGTCAAATTATGAATTCATTTTGTTATAAACTCAATTTATCCCTCGTCGCAAAGATTCCTTTAACACTTTAAATAAACCCAGCTTCCGTAAATTTACTCATTTAGTTACAAAATTTTGGGAACCGCTAACAGGAAAAGGACCGTAAGATACGGCGGGAATATAATTTTCACCTAAAACAGGTGTTAAACAGATATTTTTACACCGGAGTCCAAAATCGTGTTGACGAAGCACGAAGGCATGTATCTCTGTCAAGCAGGTAGCCGTTAAACCGATTAGACAAGCGCCGGACAATTTGTTAGCGAAACTCGACAAATGCAACTCTTTTCACCAAAAAAAAAAAAGAAAAAAATAGTCTTTTACGAATTTACCTGTTCAAATAAATTAACTCTTCTAACTTGAAACAGCTACCAGCATGAAAACGATCGTTTTTGAGCCACGATAACCTGAGGTTTTCTACAATTGATTTTAAAATAATCCAATTTTATTGCTTCAGCGACCGGCAAGCTTATTTAAAATATGACGAATTGATCGTTGATTACATGAATTATTTAATAAAAATTATAAAATAGTTAAATAATAAACAATTATAATTAATACAATATATTTTATATAATATAAGACAATGTAATGTAATAATATATCTGTGACTGCAAGGAAAAACCAGTTAACTCCACATTTTGAAAAAAAAGTTTATATTTTATTCTATTAAATCGAAATCTTAAAAATGCATAATTTTTCCGAGTTGTAATTAAAAAGATACTCTAGAAGTCAATTCTTTATATGCGTACTAAAACATTAAAATGTTTTTCGCGGTTTTACAAATAGTGGAGTTAGATGGTTTTTCCTCGCTGTTACAGTTATGTATTATAATTTATAATTTATATAAAAATATGTTTAAGAATAATTACAGTTAAACAACTTGCAAAAACCATGAAATTAAACTAAATAAATGCATTCAAAGCGATTTTCCAGATTCTTCAATTAACAAAAACTCCATTCGGTTTTCGTTTAAAAACGGGAACCCCGTTAGAAAATTGCACAATCCATATCGTACAATAATGCATGTATATAAATAAGAGCGAAATCTCTTTGTCCCGTAGCGACGCGTGAAAAAATAAATACGTCGTAGTAATTAATTTCAATTCGCCTCGAATAATGAATTATAATTCTCGAAATAACGAGCTAAGCTGAGACAATAGTTTGAAAATGCTAAAGATACGGCGAAGCGGATTGATGCAATCGCCGAGTCCTTTCTTTTGAGCACCGGCTAAATGAATTACATGGCAAAAGTCACGACAAACTTCTCGCTCACGTTTTTAGACTCTCTTTCCGTAGTGGTAAGCAAATTCTGAGCGCTTCAGAGAAACGCGAGTGTTTGTCTCTGCTTTTCGAGCAGAAAAATTAATTGGCAGCCTTTGTTAGCCGACTGGACGTTTGCTTTTAATCGACAGCCCAATTATCTTTCAGATCTTGAATTCTTGCGACGTACAAGTTTTTTTTTTTAATATATATATATATATACACATACATATATATGTAAATATATATACACATCTACATACATATACCTATAAATATGTATAAATGCAATCAAAACACGATATTAACAGCCTTATTACAATTTATTCAAACATTATGTCATTTGCCGGGTTTGTTTTGTAATAATTTTCGACTATAATTGCGTCGAGCTTTCTTCCGGCGGTAATTGAATTTCTTTGACAAGTCGCACGAAACGAAACGACATAAAAAAAGGAAAAGAGGGGAGGGGGGCGAAAACACAGTCAAATGCCTTTTATAAAATGGGCCAGTTTTTTATCCGCGCATAAATTTCAATGAACGAAAAACTGATTTCCAAATTCAACCTCATTAGAATCCATTATGATCGGTTAAACCTTTTACATCGATTTACGTCACTTTTTTTCTGGAAGAAAAAGTCGTAAAAGCACATGTCACGCTGGCGGGGCGAGGGAAAAAAAACTGATGTAAATTGAGTCTCCTAATGTTGGTTATTTACGTTATTTTTTGTGACAAGTAAAGAAGGAATACGGAGATATAAATTAAGCGAAGAGAAAACTACCGTATTATACGAATTACCGAACTTTCTTGGAGTAAGTGTACGAGGAAAAATCTCGGTCTGAAATATTTATGGAAGTGTTGTGCAAGGCACGAAAAAGAAACTTATTTTTTAATTAATGACGACCGTAAAATAAATAATGCCGGGCGATGTTGTTTCTAAGACCGCGCGGCGCTGGTGCGGCAAGAATAATATTAAATAAATAAATACATTTCACACTGAATCGGCATTTTTACGACGAACACGAAACTTTTGGACTTTCTTCGATTCTACCGAGAATAAATACAATGTGTAATAGTTTCCAAATGGTGTGAAATTGCGATCAAATGTAAAACGAATGAATAAAATAATGGCTTTTGCTAGAACGACACGGGAGACATGGTGATTTTTAAGTCTTGCCTCAAAGCAAAACACGATTGTTAAAATTTTACTTGTATCGTTTATGACCTTAATTAATTTAAATATATTCAACAGACAATTTCCAAAGTTGAACTTCAATTTCAGATTGAAGTTCAATTCCATCTCTTAAGGTACAACTTTAACTTCAAATTGAACTTTAACTCTTAACAACTCCGAGAAAAACATTTGATTGAATCAACCAAATTTCGGCTGAATTAACAAAATTATATTGGTGATATTTGACTAAGTAAATATATAGTGGAACCAATCGAAATGTAAGCTTGATGTTCGAACAACTAAATATTCATGTGCTTGAAGTTTGCCACGTGGCAAATTGCCACACATTTTGGACTTGGAAAATTTTCTAAGATTAAAAATTGAAATCAACTAAATCGACAAATACAACAATAAACATAGTGAAAATCAATACAAAAAATTGTCGATTTGCATTTTTGAACTCAGAAAATTTTCTATGTCCAACATGTGTGGCGATTCGCCACGTGGCAAACTTCAAGCTCACTAAATATTCAGTTTATTTTTTTAATACAGTTGAAGTTCCCAACGTTTATTAATAAATGAAAATCAATTATGTTTAATCCAATAGCATATATTATAATCGAAAATTAAACATTTATACTCTGAAACATTTATATATTCTTGTAAAATTATTCAATCAAAAATTGCTACTACTACTTGAACAAAGGGAAATATAACAGCCTTCACTCTTCACTCTTCACTCAGCCTTCTCTTTGGTCGATTCAGAAAAATTACTAAACGATACCCACATATATACGAAAATTATTCTCGGCACAGATGAACTGAAACAATGGGCACCAAATCATTTGATTGAATCAACCGAACAATTTTTTCAAAGATTTGCAATATGGAAAGCCGGAAATCATCCTCGCAATTAACGAATTTAACAACAAACGAAACCAGAAACACTGTGCATTAAATCGAAGTGGTTTGTCTTTCGAACGCCGTCGAAAGAGGTCGCTCGGATCTTCGGTTCGAATGTTATACCAGAGGATCGGCATTCCTGACGGCATGATCTCGCAGACTGCGAGTGAAGCCATTGAAGATCGGCGAGTCTTGCTGGCAGATAAAGGAAAATGGGAACGTGCAGAGGGAGACGCGAAGGCGTCTAATCTGTCGGCGGTGATCAGACCAGCTGTATCGATGATGAGGTCCCGGATCACTTTGAAGTCCGGCCGACTCTCGGCGGGGTACCAACTTTCTGAGCCCCGATTGTGATCCTGATTTTCATCCTCTCGCGCCATACCGTCTGTTGGATGTGACCGCGATGAGAAGACGTCTTTTTCTCTGCCTCTCATTCACGCGGAAAAAAGCGGTTTATCTCGACGAAAAATTTCGTCCCGTAGAATGAGGGAGAGCGCTCTTAAATAGCTCGGATGTACACACTGATGTACAGTGAAATTATATTTTTACATTAAATAACGGGTATTGCAATTCGGAGAACAAAATATTAGTGGTTTTATTTCAAGCAACAGACATTCAGTTGCAAAAATTGAATTAGATTCACGAAACGAATGAAAATTTGTTCAATTAATATTTTGAAACGTTGCGTTGAGTTGATTTTTGCAAGAAGCATCAAGACTGAAAAACTACTTTAAAAGGTCGAAAAAAATTGTTATGGCGCATCCTTAAAAAGTGGTTGAATTATCAAAAATCGACGCGTATCGCGAAAGATATTTTTTACAGATGTTTTTTAACCGAATTTCTTTGCGAAACTGATTTTAAATTAATATTGCGAAAACAGTTGAATCGAATCATTTGCTCGTAGTAAATGTTAACCCAGTGATCATTTTCTATCTTTCTTACCTGCCTACTTCCTTTTTCGATGAATGACTCAAAGCTAAACAATTCGGCCGATTATTTTTCATAATCGTGACTTGTCACGGGTCCATTTTTCTCCGGTCCTTTCGGAACGACGGCCAGACCGTTTGGATCCAGTGTTTTTAATTTCGCTGCTTTGTCTAGGCCCGCGTGGAATTTCGGCCGATGTGATGCCCGGTCGTTCCGAAGGCGTTTTCTGGAATCCGAAGAATTTCTGGGAGAGGAAAAACACGTGCGCGCGGAGGACGGGTTCGATTCCGGCAAGTGTTTTTCGCCGATCGTATTCTTTCGGCCTTTCGGAAAGGAAACGTCGAATTATTTTAATGAGACGTTATGGGGAGTTTTCCCGGAAAATTAATAGCCTTCGGGGAAAGAAATTAAAACGTTTAATTCGATTAATCGCGTTATCTTGTTTGCCGATGTACTTCCTGTTTGTTTCATAGTAGCCTGGACGAAAAAAGCCGAGTTTGTTGCAATGTTTGATTGCATATATTTTTTTCGGAATCGTTTTTTAATGTTTCCGAATTTACATTTGCAATTTATTGATGGATTTATGATTTTTGATTTTTATAAATTATACAGATGAATTCGAACATATTTTTTGCGAGTATTAGAATTAATTGGAAAGAAACGAAATTAAATTGAATGAGAATATCTTTCAATTATTTATAGCAAGTTTTTATTAAAAATATTTTAATTTCAGATAAAATCTACCATTGAAATTGGATTATAAATAAATGAAAATTAAAAACAGAAATGAAGAAAAATGACTATTGAATAACTTTACGAAAAAATTTACGACATTTATAATTTTAAATATTTGATTTCAGACTTAAAAGTTTTTGTTTACAAGAAATATAAGACTAGAATGAAAAACTAGTACGAATCAAACATTATTATCTGCATATAAAATTATATTATGTAATTGCAAAGTATCAAATTACTGGATAATTGAAAATAAATTATTGCTCGATTACTTTCATCATGAAATATTAAATTTTCAAATTAATTTTACGATATCCCTTAAATTTTTTTGATGTTGGAATATTTGATTGCAAAGTATAATAATTGAAGTATTTATATTTGTAAGTGAATTAAAAATTTAAAAATGCAATACAATTACAATACAATTTTCATAAATTTATAATACAATTTAAAAAGTAACTTAAAAAAATTTTATTAATAGGATCGCTTAGAATTTGAAATGATACAAACAAGCGTTAATTCGTTGACGAAAACAGGAAGTCGCAGATTTTTCCGAGCCGAAACAAAGGCACCGAACGATTATAGGAATTACCGGGAGATGAATTTCGCCGGACGGTTCGAAGCAATTAGTGTCCGAAACTCCGAAGGCGTGGTGACTGACACCTTGCGAGCCGTCCGAAAAATACCTGCGCGGGTCCGAACATACGTCGTAAAGCAGCCTCGGAACACATTTATGGCGGCCATTTCCCCGGACCGGGGGACACGAAAAACGAAATTTCTTGACACCGAAGAAGGGTTCTTACCCCGAAGAGTTGGCTTTTACGACGGCCCGGCGATTTATTGCTACCGTGCACGGGAAATTCGGATCGCCAGAAATTTACTATTTTAAGGCTCGGATCGTAAAAAAAAAAGAAAAAAAAAATGAAGACGAAGAAAAAAATTCTTGCGCAACCCGTGAATGACCCGGGGAAATGATGAATGAGTTTCTCTTTTTCGACCCGAGGAATGTCCGCTGGCATTTTTTTCTCCCTTTGTCAGCCATCTCGACAACGACGCTGATTCAAAAAATTGGCTTCCCAATCGCTAAATAATTATTATACGATTTTCGTAACGACCTCGGCAATCATGGTTAAATGGATTTTTAATTTTGACGCTTCCACCATGAGAGTTAATGTCTTGATTCATGGACTACATATATAAACTAAAAAGTAACTCAAACGTCGACTGCGAAAAGTTATCTATTTGACAAAAATCGATCAACATTTTGAAGTTATATATATTTTTTTTATCGAAATCTAGATTCACTTTTCAATTATTTTCCAAAATTGATCATATGGTTTCATATAGGTAAAGTAGTATTTTCCTCGAATATAATAAAAAAATGCAGTAAAATTAAGACACGCGTGTGAGTAGTTTCTTTTTTAACTCTATTATAGAATTTTAAGCAAAACTAAAACGATTATGTTACATTTTAATAAACGTTTGAACGCTGTAACCTAAATTGCAACGATAGAGCTATCTTTCAATTACCGACTGTCGGTAATTTACAGAAATTTAGACACATGTTACAAATAAAATTTTGAGCCATCTACGATGAAATTTTATAATTTTTATAGAATTTCTTGATGAATCTGTAAAACGTTATGAATATTTTCACTAGTATTAATAAATGACCAGTAAATTAATATTTTATTAGCGCATATTTATGTTCTTAGGTTTAATAACTCCAAAATATTGTCACGATAAAATTCAGGTGCCAAAAGTCGAATGGAATTTCCGAATCTTTGTTCGACGACGATCGCAATTAGTGAATGGAAGTATGAGCGAATTTTTCTCCGCGAAAATTGAACGGATTAAATACAGCCGGAGCAAAACGGCGCTCGGATTTCGGCTGCGCGCATTCGGTACTTCTGCGACAAAACAAATTAATTTGTCCTCGTTATCCCGGGCGTTCACGGATGGCTGTGCCGCTTCCATGAAGGCCGAAATCTCTTCCGCCATGTCTGCGGTCGCGCGGGCAAAATCACCGCAAGCTCACCGAAATCTTTTAAACAATGACGGAAATGAAACAATTGGATCGTTTCGAGTCGCGCTCCGAGTTTTCAACATTCCGGCTATGCGAGACTGAATGCAATCGTCGATCGATATGAAAAATTAACGTCAAACCGTTTGACGAACGAGTTTTCGCTCGAATTTTCAACAAGCCGCGGTTTAGTTGACGTTCTCGTTAAATCTGCATTTCGTAAATTTATAGATGTACAACTTATATTTTTTCGTGATAAAAAAAAGCAAGTCATTTCTTCTAAATTAACTGATTCCGTTTCCCATATATTTGATTATTCTCTTATTCCTTTATTCTGCAACATCACTCAATTTTTGAATTTCGTTACAGCGTAACTTGCGCGGCAAATTTTAAATATTATCCTTCTTTCCCTCATTTTTTTCTCTTTTTTATTTGTTTCTTTTTCCGCGCAAACCACGGAAAACGTTGGAAGAGCATTATCTGAGTATAAAAAAGAACAAAAAAAATTGGAAAAAAATTAAAAAAAAAAAAAGGGACGACGCGAACGAAAACACGACGGGAAAAAGTTTGTTTAGCAGAGACGTCGACAAAAGAAGCGAAAAAGCCAGAGCGACACCGAGCGATATTTTCGATAAACCGTCTCGGCACAGTGTCAGCGCTGTCCATTATAGGACCGACGCCTCGTATCTTTCATGAAACAAACGTAAACTCGGCGGCCGACCAATGGCCGCGCGCGCATCGATAGATAACCGGCAAACTTCTGCTCTTCCTAGTTTATGCCCGTTTCAACCAAACTGACCAATTCCTGAGCGATATCGCGCGTTCGGAGGAAGCCCGTCGGCGCGACTCTATCTGTGCTTGTGCGCGCGCGCGCGCAAACGCAAATGCACGCAAGTTTTGTTCCGAAAGTCGGATGCGATAACTGCCTCATTTCAGGACATTTCGCGTCTGCTGATTGTGAAATGTATCGTTTGATCGGGCGATATCAGTTTCGGATGGGACGAGAGGCAAAAATTATCAGACGGAGATGCTGGATGCTTCAGATTCCACGCTAGTTTATTGTTATGTTATTGTATTGTGATATGATTCGCATGTATATACCACATTCATACAGTGTATATATATCAGTATGTATGCGAAAAATGTTTCATATGTGTAGCAGTGCATATCGTACAATGTAAAAAAAGAATGTAAAATTACACTACATGTTACGTAAAATTACAGTAAAAATGTAAAAGCTAACCGATGAAACTGCTTCCTTTTGAAAAGCAGCGATTTCATTGGTTAGCTTTTACACTTTTACTGTAATTTTACATAATATCTAATATAATTTTACATTCTTTTTTTACAGTGTATATGTGCCAGCATATATGTCAATTATATATAATATTTTATTTATATTTACTACACTGAGAAAAATCATAGTTGATTCAACAGATATCTAGTTGAGTCAACTAACGTTTTGGGTTGAATACGGGCAGCTAACGTACAAATTTATGAAATATAGTTAAATCAACTAGCTGATAAAATTGATTCTACACTGTATTGTAACCACCGCAATATATATTGTAACGTGGACAATGTCATATAGTAAACTGTTTACGATATCATATCGTAACTACTTTCAGCCAATAACATTGCTAGATTGCTTTATTTCGACCAATCAACGTACTAGAAATTGTACAATCTATACTGTACGATATCGTTTTCTCGGTGTACAATATGCTAGCTGTTTCAGCAAAATACTAGTTCAACGAATACTAGTTCAACGAATTTGTGCAACTAACAGATTTAGATATAGATACGAATTTCTTTTCTGTTAGTGTACATATATTGCAATATATACCACGCAGACAATATACATCTTGGTATATATAACACTAATGTAATAATTTATAAATACTATATATAAATATTGATGTGGTATATATACTGAGGAATGGAATGGTGATATCTATATACACTCACAAAAAGGATGCATTGAGTGAAGAAAAATTTTCTTCGTTCAAGACAAAATGTATCTTGATAATTTGCCAAGAATAAATATTCTTGAATTAAGAAAAATTTCCTTGATCCAAGACACTAAATGATTAAGCCAAGAAAAAATGTACTACAAATGTAAATACACTTTAATATTCAAGTCATATTACAATGAGTATTTAAAAAACTAACAACTTGTTACAGAAAAGGCAACGCAATGTCAAACACGGTTTCAATAATAAGCCGACATGAGCGGAACAATGCGCGAGCGGCGAAATCGATTGCGAAATCGTTCGTCTCCGTTTGCAAGCGAGGCAGCAGAAAGGTCGTCGATTCGCGGCAAAGCAGCTCGCGTTGCACTGTCAATCGGTTGATTCGCCGGCGAGAAAGAGTCGGCGAAAAAGGCGGCCGGGGCAATTTGATTCCTCGGGGCGTCGAATCGGCGCGAAACCGATTTTCCGGAATGCAAGCTAATGCGTGTCGCGAGGCGAGTTGCACGCCACCCGACACCGTGTTCGCCGTTGTAACGCGACGACTTAACACGAGTCGGTACGACGTCGCACCGGCGCGCATAAGTAACGACGCTTTAACATGTTGCGAACAAAACGCTGCCACGACGGCTTCGCGAAATGAAGGCTTCCAAGAAGTAACGAGAGATTCGGAACATCGGAAATCCAAACGTCGCGCAATTTTATTGCTTGCCTCTCATTTTGCCGGGAAGACGAATGTTGCGAGATTTCTTTCTTCTTTTTTTCTTCCTTTCTTTCGTTCTTTTTCTTTCCTTATTGTTTTTCTCTCTTTCCCTTTTCGTACTCGCATTACGGTCGTTCTTTTTCCTTTAAAATTGGTTTTATTCGTTGGTTGCAGGTCTAACATTTTCGCCTTGCTTGTTCGCGTTACATTTTTCCGTGATGTGCAGTCGACTTTCGAGGAATATTGCACAAACGACTCATACTTTTTTATCGGTTTATTAATGAATGCTGATTGTAATTTAAAATGTATACCGATGAAAGGTTCTGTAAAATTACATGACTACTGCCTGTGTGAAATTTACACAACTGAGCGAACAAGTGTTTGTATGATAAGTTGAGTAATTTTACAAGTTGTCTTCGTTTTGTCAATGTCATTGATTATTTGTGATCACTGTCAATCAAAATAATTGAAAAATGTTTTATAATGTACATTCAGTATTATTTTTATTATAAATGTGATATTCATACAAGTTTTAATTATTCTTATTAAACCTAATGAATCGAGTTGACTAAGAAAATAGTTAATTCAACTATAATTTTTGTGTTATTTTAACGACACAATTAATTATAATTATTGATTACTTAATTACATTGGAATTGTTGTTTCAACCATCATGTATGGTTACTGTAACTATGTTTCTATAATTAATTTAATAATAATTAATGGTTGTTGGAACTATCATTTAAAATAATTGCATGAGTTTCAACAATGTTTTTGATCACTACAATTATGCAAACTTTTAAAGTTATTACTACTCAACATATGAAATATACAGTTGATTCTACCATTCTACACGTAGAAAAAACTTGTAATAAAAATTACTATAACTTATCGGAGTGTATGGTATCGTGTGCAATGAATAAAATATTACTATATCATTTAATTAACTTTTCATACATGGTAATTTTTTCTACATCATAAAAAAAGTATGGCAAATGTTGCCATAAATATAGTATTTTTTACATTATTACATAGGACATTTTACTATACTATATAGATGTTATTTTAATGATACGGTAATGTTTTGTACACTTTGCACGATATCACTGGACTCCAATAACTGATTGTAATTTTTGTTGTAACTCTTTTCTGCGTGTAAATACATAGTTTCAATAACTCATATTTTGTTAAATTCGATTTAAACTTTAGAAGAACCATATATATTTTTCTCATTGTGGTCCACGGATTAGCAGACTTTCTTTCTTTTTTCCTTCCTTTTCAACATAAGATTGCAAAACAGAAAGTTCCCGCTTCCCGTTCGAGCTTCAATTGCGTGGAAAATAAATTCAAAATTGAACGGCTGTTTAGGTGGAGTGGATTATTTTCTGCGAAACGACGTGGGTGAAGGTGCGCTCTCTTTCTCGCACTTTATCTTCCTCGTTGCCTCTCATTCGTTGACTTTATCTTTCTTCCGTTTGCCTCCTTCCCCGGGCGTCCGTCTTTTTCTTTGCGCCCGGTGTGGCCGGTCGGTGGGTTTTAAAAATCGCATGCGATTTTAACGCGTTACTCGCGAGAAGCCATTCCTCGTGCCTAACGCCGTCAGCGCGCGGCGATAAACACGCCAAGTTACGATTTCTCGGAGTTGGCACAACGCGCGGCTCGTGAATATGCGCGCCCCGCAACAACTCTCTCGGGGACAAACGTCGCTTGAGGAACGCGCACCTTTGCCACGACGGAGAACACTGACGCCGATGTGTGTTTACTCGTCATTACCTTAAACCCTGTCACAGGCATATCGGGTGGTCCGCAAATTCCGTCACGGGTTTATGAAAAAAGGACGAAAATAAATGGGAAAAAGTCCCGAAGAAAAAAAGTATCGAGGAGTTGAATTTGTAATATATATCGTTACTTGTGCGGGAATGGGACGAGTACGTAAAAATTATGAAATATTCGTAGAAATTGCGATTATGTAATTAATTTTACGATGTAATACACTGAAAGACATATTTTTTAAATTTATTAAAAAGGTGCACAAGAAAAGGAAGTATAGAAAGAGTTAAATTCGTGGAATTTATCGTTACTTGCGCGGCGACGAGACGAGTATGTAAAAATTATGAAATATTTGTAAAAATTACGATATATGTAGTTAATTTTACGATGTAATGCACTGAGAAAAATATCACTGAAATTTAGTACAAAGTAACAAGTTAAAAAATTACCCAAATAAAAGACAAATATTTATAGAAATGTTACTATGTTGAAATTGATCGGATTTTTTTCATATTTTTGTAACTTCGTTATTTGATGTAGTTTATCAGATAAAAAAAAATAAAATTAAAATTCAAAATAAAGTAAAAAAATTAAAAATAAAATTAATATTTATTTTATTCGTGAAAATGTATTACACTTTACGACGTAATTAACATGAACATTTTTTCGATAACTACATTTTTATTTCAAAAGTATAAACGTAATACGTCGTAAAACGCAACATTCGTCTGGACGTCAGATTTATGTTAAGGTCGACAAGTGTAATAAATGATTCTAAACAACTGGAGAAAAAAAAGCTTGTGAAACTTACAAAGAACGTCGATAAGAAGTGTGAAAAATAATTATAAATGTCAACGAACAATTCCAATCGATAAATTTTAATAGCCACTTTATGTAAACACTTAATTTTTATATTACTGATTGATTATTTTAATTTTTACAGAGTGCCTTCGGCAAGTTCATTCATTTAAATAAATATTCGAAGCATTTCTTCGTCCGTAATTTATTACTGTCCATTTTATCAAATACTTACTTATCAATTGACTACAGTAATATAGAATTTACATATAAAAAAAAAAAAAAAAAAAAAAAACAGCAGAACATTTAAAAAGCTGAACCATTTATGGGGCGGGAGAAGGCGATCAAAAAAAAAAAAGAAAATCATATACACATAACCAGCCGCCGATACAATACATTTTGGCATCTAGTGTGTTGCGCAGAATGTTGAAGTAATATTGACTTATATGCTCTGGTACATGATGTCTACAACATTCATCACACTTCAGACCTTTGCTTGTAC